>CATKUP010000405.1:0-222000 GCA_949786385.1 Onychomys leucogaster
CACTCTTAACTGAAAAGCATTGGATGTTAGAGGACCTGTGGTTTGTATCAGTTTCAGAAACATAGTTGAACTAGATATGGGCCGTGTGTGTAGGAAACACAGTTCTTTTGTTCTGAGCACACTCACTTTTCCCTCTGTAGTAGAGACTCTAGAAAGCAAGAGCGTGCTTCTTGCTCTAATGCAGAGTGTGTTTCATGGATGAAAAATGTGCCGTGTGTTTCCCTTCAGAAACGGAGTTAAATGCCAGGCTCTGTGTCTTTCTTCAAGGAAGACTTCGTTTCAGGTAAACGCAGTAACTCTTCAGCTGAAACGAAGCTACGTTGTTCACGAAGCTCACACATTTCTCGCTCTTAACTGAAAAGCATTGGATGTTAGAGGACCTGTGGTTTGTATCAGTTTCAGAAACAGAGTTGAACTAGATATGGTCTGAGTGTGTAGGAAACACAGTTCTTTTGTTCTGAGCACACTCACGTTTCCCTCTGTATTAGAGAATGTAGAAAGCAAGAGCGTGCTTCTTGCTCTAAAGCAGAGTGTGTTTCATGGATGAGAACTGTGCCGTGTGTTTCCCTTCAGAAACAGAGTTAAATGCCAGGTGCATGTCTTCCTACAAGCAAGACTTCGTTTCAGGTAAACGCAGTCACTTTTCACCTCAAACGAAGCTACATTGTTCACAAAGCTCACACGTTTCTCCCTCTTAACTGAAAAGCATTGGATGTTAGAGGACCTGTGGTTTGTATCAGTTTCAGAAACAGAGTTGAACAGGATGTGGTCCGTGTGTAGGAAACACAGTTCTTTTGTTCTGAGCACACTCACGTTTCCCTCTGTATTAGAGACTCTAGAAAGCAAGAGCATGCTTCTTGCTCTAAAGCAGAGTGTGTTTCATGGATGAGAACTTTGCAGTGAGTTTCCCTTCAGAAACGGAGTTAAATGCCAGGCGTGTGTCTTCCTACAAGCAAGACTTCGTTTCAGGTAAACCCAGTCACTTTTCAGCTCAAACGAAGCTACATTGTTCACAAAGCTCCCAAGTTTCTCCCTCTTAACTGAAAAGCATTGGATGTTAGAGGACCTGTGGTTTGTATCAGTTTCAGAAACAGAGTTGAACTTGATATTGTCCGTGTGTAGGAAACACAGTTCTTTTGTTTTGCGCACACTCACGTTTCCCTCTGTATTAGAGACTCTAGAAAGCAAGAGCGTGCTTCTTGCTCTAATGCAGAGTGTGTTTCATGGATGAGAACTGTGCCGTGTGTTTCCTGTCAGAAACGGAGTTAAATGCCAGGCTCTGTTCCTTTCTTCAAGCAAGACTTCGTTTCAGGTAAACGCAGTCACTTTTCAGCTCAAACGAAGCTACATTGTTCACGAAGCTCACAAGTTTCTCGCTCTTAACTGAAAAGCATTGGATGTTAGAGGACCTGTGGTGTGTATCAGTTTCAGAAACAGAGTTGAACAAGATATGGTCCGTGTGTAGGAAACACAGTTCTTTTGTTCTGAGCACACTCACGTTTTCCTCTGTATTAGAGACTCTAGAAAGCAAGAGCGTGCTTCTTGCTCTAAAGCAGAATGAGTTCCATGGATGAGGACTGTGCCGTGTGTTTCCCTTCAGAAACGGAGTTAAATGAGAGGCTCTGTGTCTTTCTTCAAGCAAGACTTCGTTTCAGGTAAACGCAGTCACTTTTCACCTCAAACGAAGCTACATTGTTCACAAAGCAGACACGTTTCTCGCTCTTAACTGAAAAGAATTGGATGTTAGACGACCTGGGGTTTGTATCAATTTTAGAAACAGAGTTGAACTAGATATGGTCCGTGTGTGTAGGAAACACAGTTCTTTTGTTCTGAGCACACTCACGTTTCCCTCTGTATTAGAGACTCTAGAAAGCAAGAGCATGCTTCTTGCTCTAAAGCAGAGTGTGTTTCATGGATGAGAACTTTGCAGTGAGTTTCCCTTCAGAAACGGAGTTAAATGCCAGGCGTGTGTCTTCCTACAAGCAAGACTTCGTTTCAGGTAAACGCAGTCACTTTTCAGCTCAAACGAAGCTACATTGTTCACAAAGCTCCCACGTTTCTCCCTCTTAACTGAAAAGCATTGGATGTTAGAGGACCTGTGGTTTGTATCAGTTTCAGAAACAGAGTTGAACTAGATATGGTCTGTGTGTGTAGGAAACACAGTTCTTTTGTTCTGAGCACACTCACGTTTCCCTCTGTATTAGAGACTCTAGAAAGCAAGAGCGTGCTTCTTGCTCTAAAGCAGAGTGTTTTCAGGGAAGAGAACTGTGCCGTGTGTTTGCCTTCAGAAACGGAGTTAAATGCCAGGCATGTGTCTTCCTACAAGCAAGACTTCTTTTCAGGTAAACGCAGTCACTTTTCAGCTCAAACAAAGCTACATTGTTCACAAAGCTCACACGTTTCTCCCTCTTAACTGAAAAGCATTGGATGTTAGACGACCTGGGGTTTGTATCAATTTTAGAAACAGAGTTGAACTAGATATGGTCCGTGTGTGTAGGAAACACAGTTCTTTTGTTCTGAGTACACTCACGTTTCCCTCTGTATTAGAGACTCTAGAAAGCAAGAGCGTGCTTCTTGCTCTAAAGCAGAGTGTGTTTCATGGATGAGAACTGTGCCGTGTGTTTCCCTTCAGAAACGGAGTTAAATGCCAGGCTCTGTGTCTTCCTACAAGCAAGAATCGTTTCAGGTAAACGCAGTCACTTTTCATCTCAAACGAAGCTACATAGTTCACGAAGCTCACACGTTTCTCGCTCTTACCTGAAAAGTATTGGATGTTAGACAACCTTTGGTTTGTATCAGTTTCAGAAACAGAGTTGAACTTGATATGGTCCGTGTGTAGGAAACACAGTTCTTTTGTTCTGCGCACACTCACGTTTCCCTCTGTATTAGAGACTCTAGAAAGCAAGAGCGTGCTTCTTGCTCTAATGCAGAGTGTGTTTCATGGATGAGAACTGTGCCGTGTGTTTCCCTTCAGAAACGGAGTTAAATGACAGGCTCTGTGTCTTTCTTCAAGCAAGACTTCGTTTCAGGTAAACGCAGTCACTTTTCACCTCAAACGAAGCTACATTGTTCACAAAGCCCACACGTTTCTCGCTCTTAACTGAAAAGAATTGTATGTTAGAGGACCTGTGTTTTGTATCAGTTTCAGAAACAGAGTTGAACTATATATGGTCCGTGTGTAGGAAACACAGTTCTTTTGTTCTGAGCACACTCACGTTTCCCTCTGTATTAGAGACTCTAGAAAGCAAAAGCCTGCTTCTTGCTCTAAAGCAGAACGTGTTTCATGGATGAGAACTGTGCCGTGTGTTTCCCTTCAGAAACGGAGTAAATGCCAGAAGTGTGTCTTCCTACAAGCAAGATTTTGTTTCAGGTAAACGCAGTCACTTTTCAGCTCAAACGAAGCTACATTGTTCACGAAGCTCACACGTTTCTCGCTCTTAACTGAAAAGCATTGGATGTTAGAGGACCTGTGGTTTGCATCAGTTTCAGAAACAGAGTTGAACTAGATATGGTCTGTGTGTGTAGGAAACACAGTTCTTTTGTTCTGAGCACACTCACGTTTCCCTCTGTATTAGAGATTCTGGAAAGCAAGAGCGTGCTTCTTGCTCTAAAGCAGAATGTGTTTCATGGATGAGGATTGTGCCGTGTGTTTCCCTTCAGAAACGGAGTTAAATGCCAGAAGTGTGTCTTCCTACAAGCACGACTTCGTTTCAGGTAAATGCAGTCACTTTACAACTCAAACGAATCTACATTGTTCACGAAGCTCACACGTTTCTCACTCTTAACTGAAAAGCATTGGATGTTAGAGGACCTGTGGTTTGTATCAGTTTCAGAAACAGAGTTGAACTAGATATGGTCCGTGTGTGTAGGAAACACAGTTCTTTTGTTCTGAGCACACTCACTTTTCCCTCTGTAGTAGAGACCTTAGAAAGCAAGAGCGTGCTTCTTGCTCTAATGCAGAGTGTGTTTCGTGGATGAAAAATGTGCCGTGTGTTTCCCTTCAGAAACGGAGTTAAATGCCAGGCTCTGTGTCTTTCTTCAAGGAAGACTTCGTTTCAGGTAAACGCAGTAACTCTTCAGCTGAAACGAAGCTACATTGTTCACGAAGCTCACACATTTCTCGCTCTTAACTGAAAAGCATTGGATGTTAGAGGACCTGTGGTTTGTATCAGTTTCAGAAACAGAGTTGAACTAGATATGGTCTGAGTGTGTAGGAAACACAGTTCTTTTGTTCTGAGCACACTCACGTTTCCCTCTGTATTAGAGAATGTAGAAAGCAAGAGCGTGCTTCTTGCTCTAAAGCAGAGTGTGTTTCATGGATGAGAACTGTGCCGTGTGTTTCCCTTCAGAAACAGAGTTAAATGCCAGGCGCATGTCTTCCTACAAGCAAGACTTCGTTTCAGGTAAACGCAGTCACTTTTCACCTCAAACGAAGCTACATTGTTCACACAGCTCACACGTTTCTCCCTCTTAACTGAAAAGCATTGGATGTTAGAGGACCTGTGGTTTGTATTAGTTTCAGAAACAGAGTTGAACAGGATGTGGTCCGTGTGTGTAGGAAACACAGTTCTTTTGTTCTGAGCACACTCACGTTTCCCTCTGTATTAGAGACTCTAGAAAGCAAGAGCATGCTTCTTGCTCTAAAGCAGAGTGTGTTTCATGGATGAGAACTTTGCAGTGAGTTTCCCTTCAGAAACGGAGTTAAATGCCAGGCGTGTGTCTTCCTACAAGCAAGACTTCGTTTCAGGTAAACGCAGTCACTTTTCAGCTCAAACGAAGCTACATTGTTCACAAAGCTCCCACGTTTCTCCCTCTTAACTGAAAAGCATTGGATGTTAGAGGACCTGTGGTTTGTATCAGTTTCAGAAACAGAGTTGAACTAGATATGGTCTGTGTGTGTAGGAAACACAGTTCTTTTGTTCTGAGCACACTCACGTTTCCCTCTGTATTAGAGACTCTAGAAAGCAAGAGCGTGCTTCTTGCTCTAAAGCAGAGTGTTTTCATGGAAGAGAACTGTGCCGTGTGTTTCCCTTCAGAAACGGAGTTAAATGCCAGGCTCTGTGTCTTCCTACAAGCAAGAATCGTTTCAGGTAAACGCAGTCACTTTTCATCTCAAACGAAGCTACATTGTTCACGAAGCTCACACGTTTCTCGCTCTTACCTGAAAAGTATTGGATGTTAGACAACCTGTGGTTTGTATCAGTTTCAGAAACAGAGTTGAACTTGATATGGTCCGTGTGTAGGAAACACAGTTCTTTTGTTCTGAGCACACTCATGTTTCCCTCTGTATTAGAGACTCTAGAAAGCAAAAGCCTGCTTCTTGCTTTAAAACAGAACGTGTTTCATGGATGAGAACTGTGCCGTGTGTTTCCCTTCAGAAACGGAGTAAATGCCAGAAGTGTGTCTTCCTACAAGCAAGACTTCGTTTCAGGTAAACACAGTCACTTTTCAGCTCAAACGAAGCTACATTGTTCACGAAGCTCACACGTTTCTCGCTCTTAACTGAAAAGCATTGGATGTTAGAGGACCTGTGGTTTGTATCAGTTTCAGAAACAGAGTTGAACTAGATATGGTCTGTGTGTGTAGGAAACACAGTTCTTTTGTTCTGAGCACACTCACGTTTCCCTCTGTATTAGAGATTCTGGAAAGCAAGAGCGTGCTTCTTGCTCTAAAGCAGAATGTGTTTCATGGATGAGGATTGTGCCGTGTGTTTCCCTTCAGAAACGGAGTTAAATGCCAAAAGTGTGTCTTCCTACGAGCACGACTTCGTTTCAGGTAAATGCAGTCACTTTACACCTCAAACGAATCTACATTGTTCACGAAGCTCACACGTTTCTCACTCTTAACTGAAAAGCATTGGATGTTAGAGGACCTGTGGTTTCTATCAGTTTCAGAAACAGAGTTGAACTAGATATGGGCCGTGTGTGTAGGAAACACAGTTCTTTTGTTCTGAGCACACTCACTTTTCCCTCTGTAGTAGAGACTCTAGAAAGCAAGAGCGTGCTTCTTGCTCTAATGCAGAGTGTGTTTCATGGATGAAAAATGTGCCGTGTGTTTCCCTTCAGAAACGGAGTTAAATGCCAGGCTCTGTGTCTTTCTTCAAGGAAGACTTCGTTTCAGGTAAACGCAGTAACTCTTCAGCTGAAACGAAGCTACGTTGTTCACGAAGCTCACACATTTCTCGCTCTTAACTGAAAAGCATTGGATGTTAGAGGACCTGTGGTTTGTATCAGTTTCAGAAACAGAGTTGAACTAGATATGGTCTGAGTGTGTAGGAAACACAGTTCTTTTGTTCTGAGCACACTCACGTTTCCCTCTGTATTAGAGAATGTAGAAAGCAAGAGCGTGCTTCTTGCTCTAAAGCAGAGTGTGTTTCATGGATGAGAACTGTGCCGTGTGTTTCCCTTCAGAAACAGAGTTAAATGCCAGGTGCATGTCTTCCTACAAGCAAGACTTCGTTTCAGGTAAACGCAGTCACTTTTCACCTCAAACGAAGCTACATTGTTCACAAAGCTCACACGTTTCTCCCTCTTAACTGAAAAGCATTGGATGTTAGAGGACCTGTGGTTTGTATCAGTTTCAGAAACAGAGTTGAACAGGATGTGGTCCGTGTGTAGGAAACACAGTTCTTTTGTTCTGAGCACACTCACGTTTCCCTCTGTATTAGAGACTCTAGAAAGCAAGAGCATGCTTCTTGCTCTAAAGCAGAGTGTGTTTCATGGATGAGAACTTTGCAGTGAGTTTCCCTTCAGAAACGGAGTTAAATGCCAGGCGTGTGTCTTCCTACAAGCAAGACTTCGTTTCAGGTAAACCCAGTCACTTTTCAGCTCAAACGAAGCTACATTGTTCACAAAGCTCCCAAGTTTCTCCCTCTTAACTGAAAAGCATTGGATGTTAGAGGACCTGTGGTTTGTATCAGTTTCAGAAACAGAGTTGAACTTGATATTGTCCGTGTGTAGGAAACACAGTTCTTTTGTTTTGCGCACACTCACGTTTCCCTCTGTATTAGAGACTCTAGAAAGCAAGAGCGTGCTTCTTGCTCTAATGCAGAGTGTGTTTCATGGATGAGAACTGTGCCGTGTGTTTCCTGTCAGAAACGGAGTTAAATGCCAGGCTCTGTTCCTTTCTTCAAGCAAGACTTCGTTTCAGGTAAACGCAGACACTTTTCAGCTCAAACGAAGCTACATTGTTCACGAAGCTCACAAGTTTCTCGCTCTTAACTGAAAAGCATTGGATGTTAGAGGACCTGTGGTGTGTATCAGTTTCAGAAACAGAGTTGAACAAGATATGGTCCGTGTGTAGGAAACACAGTTCTTTTGTTCTGAGCACACTCACGTTTTCCTCTGTATTAGAGACTCTAGAAAGCAAGAGCGTGCTTCTTGCTCTAAAGCAGAATGAGTTCCATGGATGAGGACTGTGCCGTGTGTTTCCCTTCAGAAACGGAGTTAAATGAGAGGCTCTGTGTCTTTCTTCAAGCAAGACTTCGTTTCAGGTAAATGCAGTCACTTTTCACCTCAAACGAAGCTACATTGTTCACAAAGCAGACACGTTTCTCGCTCTTAACTGAAAAGAATTGGATGTTAGACGACCTGGGGTTTGTATCAATTTTAGAAACAGAGTTGAACTAGATATGGTCCGTGTGTGTAGGAAACACAGTTCTTTTGTTCTGAGTACACTCACGTTTCCCTCTGTATTAGAGACTCTAGAAAGCAAGAGCGTGCTTCTTGCTCTAAAGCAGAGTGTGTTTCATGGATGAGAACTGTGCCGTGTGTTTCCCTTCAGAAACGGAGTTAAATGCCAGGCTCTGTGTCTTCCTACAAGCAAGAATCGTTTCAGGTAAACGCAGTCACTTTTCATCTCAAACGAAGCTACATAGTTCACGAAGCTCACACGTTTCTCGCTCTTACCTGAAAAGTATTGGATGTTAGACAACCTGTGGTTTGTATCAGTTTCAGAAACAGAGTTGAACTTGATATGGTCCGTGTGTAGGAAACACAGTTCTTTTGTTCTGCGCACACTCACGTTTTCCTCTTTATTAGAGACTCTAGAAAGCAAGAGCGTGCCTCTTGCTCTAATGCAGAGTGTGTTTCATGGATGAGAACTGTGCCGTGTGTTTCCCTTCAGAAACGGAGTTAAATGACAGGCTCTGTGTCTTTCTTCAAGCAAGACTTCGTTTCAGGTAAACGCAGTCACTTTTCACCTCAAACGAAGCTACATTGTTCACAAAGCCCACACGTTTCTCGCTCTTAACTGAAAAGAATTGTATGTTAGAGGACCTGTGTTTTGTATCAGTTTCAGAAACAGAGTTGAACTATATATGGTCCGTGTGTAGGAAACACAGTTTTTTTGTTCTGAGCACACTCACGTTTCCCTCTGTATTAGAGACTCTAGAAAGCAAAAGCCTGCTTCTTGCTCTAAAGCAGAACGTGTTTCATGGATGAGAACTGTGCCGTGTGTTTCCCTTCAGAAACGGAGTAAATGCCAGAAGTGTGTCTTCCTACAAGCAAGACTTTGTTTCAGGTAAACGCAGTCACTTGTCAGCTCAAACGAAGCTACATTGTTCACGAAGCTCACACGTTTCTCGCTCTTAACTGAAAAGCATTGGATGTTAGAGGACCTGTGGTTTGCATCAGTTTCAGAAACAGAGTTGAACTAGATATGGTCTGTGTGTGTAGGAAACACAGTTCTTTTGTTCTGAGCACACTCACGTTTCCCTCTGTATTAGAGATTCTGGAAAGCAAGAGCGTGCTTCTTGCTCTAAAGCAGAATGTGTTTCATGGATGAGGATTGTGCCGTGTGTTTCCCTTCAGAAACGGAGTTAAATGCCAGAAGTGTGTCTTCCTACAAGCACGACTTCGTTTCAGGTAAATGCAGTCACTTTACAACTCAAACGAATCTACATTGTTCACGAAGCTCACACGTTTCTCACTCTTAACTGAAAAGCATTGGATGTTAGAGGACCTGTGGTTTGTATCAGTTTCAGAAACAGAGTTGAACTAGATATGGGCCGTGTGTGTAGGAAACACAGTTCTTTTGTTCTGAGCACACTCACTTTTCCCTCTGTAGTAGAGACTCTAGAAAGCAAGAGCGTGCTTCTTGCTCTAATGCAGAGTGTGTTTCATGGATGAAAAATGTGCCGTGTGTTTCCCTTCAGAAACGGAGTTAAATGCCAGGCTCTGTGTCTTTCTTCAAGGAAGACTTCGTTTCAGGTAAACGCAGTAACTCTTCAGCTGAAACGAAGCTACATTGTTCACGAAGCTCACACATTTCTCGCTCTTAACTGAAAAGCATTGGATGTTAGAGGACCTGTGGTTTGTATCAGTTTCAGAAACAGAGTTGAACTAGATATGGTCTGAGTGTGTAGGAAACACAGTTCTTTTGTTCTGAGCACACTCACGTTTCCCTCTGTATTAGAGAATGTAGAATGCAAGAGCGTGCTTCTTGCTCTAAAGCAGAGTGTGTTTCATGGATGAGAACTGTGCCGTGTGTTTCCCTTCAGAAACAGAGTTAAATGCCAGGCGCATGTCTTCCTACAAGCAAGACTTCGTTTCAGGTAAACGCAGTCACTTTTCACCTCAAACGAAGCTACATTGTTCACAAAGCTCACACGTTTCTCCCTCTTAACTGAAAAGCATTGGATGTTAGAGGACCTGTGGTTTGTATCAGTTTCAGAAACAGAGTTGAACAGGATGTGGTCCGTGTGTGTAGGAAACACAGTTCTTTTGTTCTGAGCACACTCACGTTTCCCTCTGTATTAGAGACTCTAGAAAGCAAGAGCATGCTTCTTGCTCTAAAGCAGAGTGTGTTTCATGGATGAGAACTTTGCAGTGAGTTTCCCTTCAGAAACGGAGTTAAATGCCAGGCGTGTGTCTTCCTACAAGCAAGACTTCGTTTCAGGTAAACGCAGTCACTTTTCAGCTCAAACGAAGCTACATTGTTCACAAAGCTCCCACGTTTCTCCCTCTTAACTGAAAAGCATTGGATGTTAGAGGACCTGTGGTTTGTATCAGTTTCAGAAACAGAGTTGAACTAGATATGGTCTGTGTGTGTAGGAAACACAGTTCTTTTGTTCTGAGCACACTCACGTTTCCCTCTGTATTAGAGACTCTAGAAAGCAAGAGCGTGCTTCTTGCTCTAAAGCAGAGTGTTTTCATGGAAGAGAACTGTGCCGTGTGTTTGCCTTCAGAAACGGAGTTAAATGCCAGGCATGTGTCTTCCTACAAGCAAGACTTCTTTTCAGGTAAACGCAGTCACTTTTCAGCTCAAACAAAGCTACATTGTTCACAAAGCTCACACGTTTCTCCCTCTTAACTGAAAAGCATTGGATGTTAGACGACCTGGGGTTTGTATCAATTTTAGAAACAGAGTTGAACTAGATATGGTCCGTGTGTGTAGGAAACACAGTTCTTTTGTTCTGAGTACACTCACGTTTCCCTCTGTATTAGAGATTCTAGAAAGCAAGAGCGTGCTTCTTGCTCTAAAGCAGAGTGTGTTTCATGGATGAGAACTGTGCCGTGTGTTTCCCTTCAGAAACGGAGTTAAATGCCAGGCTCTGTGTCTTCCTACAAGCAAGAATCGTTTCAGGTAAACGCAGTCACTTTTCATCTCAAACGAAGCTACATAGTTCACGAAGCTCACACGTTTCTCGCTCTTACCTGAAAAGTATTGGATGTTAGACAACCTGTGGTTTGTATCAGTTTCAGAAACAGAGTTGAACTTGATATGGTCCGTGTGTAGGAAACACAGTTCTTTTGTTCTGCGCACACTCACGTTTCCCTCTGTATTAGAGACTCTAGAAAGCAAGAGCGTGCTTCTTGCTCTAATGCAGAGTGTGTTTCATGGATGAGAACTGTGCCGTGTGTTTCCCTTCAGAAACGGAGTTAAATGACAGGCTCTGTGTCTTTCTTCAAGCAAGACTTCGTTTCAGGTAAACGCAGTCACTTTTCACCTCAAACGAAGCTACATTGTTCACAAAGCCCACACGTTTCTCGCTCTTAACTGAAAAGAATTGTATGTTAGAGGACCTGTGTTTTGTATCAGTTTCAGAAACAGAGTTGAACTATATATGGTCCGTGTGTAGGAAACACAGTTCTTTTGTTCTGAGCACACTCACGTTTCCCTCTGTATTAGAGACTCTAGAAAGCAAAAGCCTGCTTCTTGCTCTAAAGCAGAACGTGTTTCATGGATGAGAACTGTGCCGTGTGTTTCCCTTCAGAAACGGAGTAAATGCCAGAAGTGTGTCTTCCTACAAGCAAGATTTTGTTTCAGGTAAACGCAGTCACTTTTCAGCTCAAACGAAGCTACATTGTTCACGAAGCTCACACGTTTCTCGCTCTTAACTGAAAAGCATTGGATGTTAGAGGACCTGTGGTTTGCATCAGTTTCAGAAACAGAGTTGAACTAGATATGGTCTGTGTGTGTAGGAAACACAGTTCTTTTGTTCTGAGCACACTCACGTTTCCCTCTGTATTAGAGATTCTGGAAAGCAAGAGCGTGCTTCTTGCTCTAAAGCAGAATGTGTTTCATGGATGAGGATTGTGCCGTGTGTTTCCCTTCAGAAACGGAGTTAAATGCCAGAAGTGTGTCTTCCTACAAGCACGACTTCGTTTCAGGTAAATGCAGTCACTTTACAACTCAAACGAATCTACATTGTTCACGAAGCTCACACGTTTCTCACTCTTAACTGAAAAGCATTGGATGTTAGAGGACCTGTGGTTTGTATCAGTTTCAGAAACAGAGTTGAACTAGATATGGTCCGTGTGTGTAGGAAACACAGTTCTTTTGTTCTGAGCACACTCACTTTTCCCTCTGTAGTAGAGACCTTAGAAAGCAAGAGCGTGCTTCTTGCTCTAATGCAGAGTGTGTTTCATGGATGAAAAATGTGCCGTGTGTTTCCCTTCAGAAACTTAGTTAAATGCCAGGCTCTGTGTCTTTCTTCAAGGAAGACTTCGTTTCAGGTAAACGCAGTAACTCTTCAGCTGAAACGAAGCTACATTGTTCACGAAGCTCACACATTTCTCGCTCTTAACTGAAAAGCATTGGATGTTAGAGGACCTGTGGTTTGTATCAGTTTCAGAAACAGAGTTGAACTAGATATGGTCTGAGTGTGTAGGAAACACAGTTCTTTTGTTCTGAGCACACTCACGTTTCCCTCTGTATTAGAGAATGTAGAAAGCAAGAGCGTGCTTCTTGCTCTAAAGCAGAGTGTGTTTCATGGATGAGAACTGTGCCGTGTGTTTCCCTTCAGAAACAGAGTTAAATGCCAGGCGCATGTCTTCCTACAAGCAAGACTTCGTTTCAGGTAAACGCAGTCACTTTTCACCTCAAACGAAGCTACATTGTTCACACAGCTCACACGTTTCTCCCTCTTAACTGAAAAGCATTGGATGTTAGAGGACCTGTGGTTTGTATTAGTTTCAGAAACAGAGTTGAACAGGATGTGGTCCGTGTGTGTAGGAAACACAGTTCTTTTGTTCTGAGCACACTCACGTTTCCCTCTGTATTAGAGACTCTAGAAAGCAAGAGCATGCTTCTTGCTCTAAAGCAGAGTGTGTTTCATGGATGAGAACTTTGCAGTGAGTTTCCCTTCAGAAACGGAGTTAAATGCCAGGCTCTGTGTCTTCCTACAAGCAAGACTTCGTTTCAGGTAAACGCAGTCACTTTTCAGCTCAAACGAAGCTACATTGTTCACAAAGCTCCCACGTTTCTCCCTCTTAACTGAAAAGCATTGGATGTTAGAGGACCTGTGGTTTGTATCAGTTTCAGAAACAGAGTTGAACTAGATATGGTCTGTGTGTGTAGGAAACACAGTTCTTTTGTTCTGAGCACACTCACGTTTCCCTCTGTATTAGAGACTCTAGAAAGCAAGAGCGTGCTTCTTGCTCTAAAGCAGAGTGTTTTCATGGAAGAGAACTGTGCCGTGTGTTTCCCTTCAGAAACGGAGTTAAATGCCAGGCTCTGTGTCTTCCTACAAGCAAGAATCGTTTCAGGTAAACGCAGTCACTTTTCATCTCAAACGAAGCTACATTGTTCACGAAGCTCACACGTTTCTCGCTCTTACCTGAAAAGTATTGGATGTTAGACAACCTGTGGTTTGTATCAGTTTCAGAAACAGAGTTGAACTTGATATGGTCCGTGTGTAGGAAACACAGTTCTTTTGTTCTGAGCACACTCATGTTTCCCTCTGTATTAGAGACTCTAGAAAGCAAAAGCCTGCTTCTTGCTTTAAAACAGAACGTGTTTCATGGATGAGAACTGTGCCGTGTGTTTCCCTTCAGAAACGGAGTAAATGCCAGAAGTGTGTCTTCCTACAAGCAAGACTTCGTTTCAGGTAAACACAGTCACTTTTCAGCTCAAACGAAGCTACATTGTTCACGAAGCTCACACGTTTCTCGCTCTTAACTGAAAAGCATTGGATGTTAGAGGACCTGTGGTTTGTATCAGTTTCAGAAACAGAGTTGAACTAGATATGGTCTGTGTGTGTAGGAAACACAGTTCTTTTGTTCTGAGCACACTCACGTTTCCCTCTGTATTAGAGATTCTGGAAAGCAAGAGCGTGCTTCTTGCTCTAAAGCAGAATGTGTTTCATGGATGAGGATTGTGCCGTGTGTTTCCCTTCAGAAACGGAGTTAAATGCCAAAAGTGTGTCTTCCTACGAGCACGACTTCGTTTCAGGTAAATGCAGTCACTTTACACCTCAAACGAATCTACATTGTTCACGAAGCTCATACGTTTCTCACTCTTAACTGAAAAGCATTGGATGTTAGAGGACCTGTGGTTTCTATCAGTTTCAGAAACAGAGTTGAACTAGATATGGGCCGTGTGTGTAGGAAACACAGTTCTTTTGTTCTGAGCACACTCACTTTTCCCTCTGTAGTAGAGACTCTAGAAAGCAAGAGCGTGCTTCTTGCTCTAATGCAGAGTGTGTTTCATGGATGAAAACTGTGCCGTGTGTTTCCCTTCAGAAACGGAGTTAAATGCCAGGCTCTGTGTCTTTCTTCATGGAAGACTTCGTTTCAGGTAAACGCAGTAACTTTTTAGCTGAAACGAAGCTACATTGTTCACGAAGCTCACACATTTCTCGCTCTTAACTGAAAAGCATTGGATGTTAGAGGACCTGTGGTTTGTATCAGTTTCAGAAACAGAGTTGAACTAGATATGGTCTGAGTGTGTAGGAAACACAGTTCTTTTGTTCTGAGCACACTCACGTTTCCCTCTATATTAGATAATCTAGAAAGCAAGAGCGTGCTTCTTGCTCTAAAGCAGAGTGTGTTTCATGGATGAGAACTGTGCCGTGTGTTTCCCTTCAGAAACAGAGTTAAATGCCAGGCGCATGTCTTCCTACAAGCAAGACTTCGTTTCAGGTAAACGCAGTCACTTTTCACCTCAAACGAAGCTACATTGTTCACAAAGCTCACACGTTTCTCCCTCTTAACTGAAAAGCATTGGATGTTAGAGGACCTGTGGTTTGTATCAGTTTCAGAAACAGAGTTGAACAGGATGTGGTCCGTGTGTGTAGGAAACACAGTACTTTTGTTCTGAGAACACTCACGTTTCCCTCTGTATTAGAGACTCTAGAAAGCAAGAGCATGCTTCTTGCTCTAAAGCAGAGTGTGTTTCATGGATGAGAACTTTGCAGTGAGTTTCCCTTCAGAAACGGAGTTAAATGCCAGGCGTGTGTCTTCCTACAAGCAAGACTTCGTTTCAGGTAAAAGCAGTCACTTTTCACCTCAAACGAAGCTACATTGTTCACAAAGCTCCCACGTTTCTCCCTCTTAACTGAAAAGCATTGGATGTTAGAGGACCTGTGGTTTGTATCAGTTTCAGAAACAGAGTTGAACTAGATATGGTCTGTGTGTGTAGGAAACACAGTTCTTTTGTTCTGAGCACACTCACGTTTCCCTCTGAATTAGAGACTCTAGAAAGCAAGAGCGTGCTTCTTGCTCTAAAGCAGAGTGTTTTCATGGAAGAGAACTGTGCCGTGTGTTTCCCTTCAGAAACGGAGTTAAATGCCAGGCATGTGTCTTCCTACAAGCATGACTTCTTTCAGGTAAACGCAGTCACTTTTCTGCTCAAACGAAGCTACATTGTTCACGAAGCTCACACGTTTCTCGCTCTTAACTGAAAAGCATTGGATGTTAGAGGACCTGTGGTTTGTATCACTTTCAGAAACAGAGTTGAACTAGATATGGTCTGTGTGTGTAGGAAACACAGTTCTTTTGTTCTGAGCACACTCACGTTGTCCTCTGTATTAGACTCTAGAAAGCAAGAGCGTGCTTATGCTCTAAAGCAGAGTGTGTTTCATGGATGAGAACTGTGCCATGTGTTTCCCTTCAGAAACAGAGTTAAATGCCAGGCGCATGTCTTCCTACAAGCAATACTTCGTTTCAGGTAAACGCCGTCACTTTTCAGCTCAAAAGAAGCTACATTGTTCACAAAGCTCACACGTTTGTCCCTCTTAATTGAAAAGCATTGGATGTTAGAGGACCTGTGGTTTGTATCAGTTTCAGAAACAGAGTTGCACTAGATATGGTCTGTGTGTGTAGGAAACACAGTTCTTTTGTTCTGAGCACACTCACGTTTCCCTCTGTATTAGAGACTCTAGAAAGCAAGAGCGTGCTTCTTGCTCTAAAGCAGAATGAGTTCCATGGATGAGGACTGTGCCGTGTGTTTCCCTTCAGAAACAGAGTTAAATGACAGGCTCTGTGTCTTTCTTCAAGCAAGACTTCGTTTCAGGTAAACGCAGTCACTTTTCACCTCAAACGAAGCTACATTGTTCACGAAGCCCACACGTTTCTCGCTCTTAACTGAAAAGAATTGGATGTTAGACGACCTGGGGTTTGTATCAATTTTAGAAACAGAGTTGAACTAGATATGGTCCGTGTGTAGGAAACACAGTTCTTTTGTTCTGAGTACACTCACGTTTCCCTCTGTATTAGAGACTCTAGAAAGCAATAGCGTGCTTCTTGCTCTAAAGCAGAGTGTGTTTCATGGATGAGAACTGTGCCGTGTGTTTCCCTTCAGAAACGGAGTTAAATGCCAGGCTCTGTGTCTTCCTACAAGCAAGAATCGTTTCAGGTAAACACAGTCACTTTTCATCTCAAACGAAGCTACATAGTTCACGAAGCTCACACGTTTCTCGCTCTTACCTGAAAAGTATTGGATGTTAGACAACCTGTGGTTTGTATCAGTTTCAGAAACAGAGTTGAACTTGATATGGTCCGTGTGTAGGAAACACAGTTCTTTTGTTCTGAGCACACTCACGTTTCCCTCTGTATTAGAGACTCTAGAAAGCAAGAGCGTGCTTCTTGCTCTAATGCAGAGTGTGTTTCATGGATGAGAACTGTGCCGTGTGTTTCCCTTCAGAAACGGAGTTAAATGACAGGCTCTGTGTCTTTCTTCAAGCAAGACTTCGTTTCAGGTAAACGCAGTCACTTTTCACCTCAAACGAAGCTACATTGTTCACAAAGCCCACACGTTTCTCGCTCTTAACTGAAAAGAATTGTATGTTAGAGGACCTGTGTTTTGTATCAGTTTCAGAAACAGAGTTGAACTAGATATGGTCCGTGTGTAGGAAACACAGTTCTTTTGTTCTGAGCACACTCACGTTTCCCTCTGTATTAGAGACTCTAGAAAGCAAAAGCCTGCTTCTTGCTCTAAAGCAGAACGTGTTTCATGGATGAGAACTGTGCCGTGTGTTTCCCTTCAGAAACGGAGTAAATGCCAGAAGTGTGTCTTCCTACAAGCAAGCCTTTCTTTCAGGTAAACGCAGTCACTTTTCAGCTCAAACGAAGCTACATTGTTCACGAAGCTCACACGTTTCTCGCTCTTAACTGAAAAGCATTGGATGTTAGAGGACCTGTGGTTTGCATCAGTTTCAGAAACAGAGTTGAACTAGATATGGTCTCTGTGTGTAGGAAACACAGTTCTTTTGTTCTGAGCACACTCACGTTTCCCTCTGTATTAGAGATTCTGGAAAGCAAGAGCGTGCTTCTTGCTCTAAAGCAGAATGTGTTTCATGGATGAGGATTGTGCCGTGTGTTTCCCTTCAGAAACGGAGTTAAATGCCAGAAGTGTGTCTTCCTACCAGCAAGACTTCGTTTCAGGTAAATGCAGTCACTTTACAACTCAAACGAATCTACATTGTTCACGAAGCTCACACGTTTCTCACTCTTAACTGAAAAGCATTGGATGTTAGAGGACCTGTGGTTTGTATCAGTTTCAGAAACAGAGTTGAACTAGATATGGGCCGTGTGTGTAGGAAAAACAGTTCTTTTGTTCTGAGCACACTCACTTTTCCCTCTGTATTAGAGACTCTAGAAAGCAAAAGCCTGCTTCTTGCTTTAAAACAGAACGTGTTTCATGGATGAGAACTGTGCCGTGTGTTTCCCTTCAGAAACGGAGTTAAATGCCAGGCTCTGTGTCTTTCTTCATGGAAGACTTCGTTTCAGGTAAACGCAGTAACTTTTTAGCTGAAACGAAGCTACATTGTTCACGAAGCTCACACATTTCTCGCTCTTAACTGAAAAGCATTGGATGTTAGAGGACCTGTGGTTTGTATCAGTTTCAGAAACAGAGTTGAACTAGATATGGTCTGAGTGTGTAGGAAACACAGTTCTTTTGTTCTGAGCACACTCACGTTTCCCTCTATATTAGATAATCTAGAAAGCAAGTGCGTGCTTCTTGCTCTAAAGCAGAGTGTGTTTCATGGATGAGAACTGTGCCGTGTGTTTCCCTTCAGAAACAGAGTTAAATGCCAGGCGCATGTCTTCCTACAAGCAAGACTTCGTTTCAGGTAAACGCAGTCACTTTTCACCTCAAACGAAGCTACATTGTTCACAAAGCTCACACGTTTCTCCCTCTTAACTGAAAAGCATTGGATGTTAGAGGACCTGTGGTTTGTATCAGTTTCAGAAACAGAGTTGAACAGGATGTGGTCCGTGTGTGTAGGAAACACAGTTCTTTTGTTCTGAGCACACTCACGTTTCCCTCTGTATTAGAGACTCTAGAAAGCAAGAGCATGCTTCTTGCTCTAAAGCAGAGTGTGTTTCATGGATGAGAACTTTGCAGTGAGTTTCCCTTCAGAAACGGAGTTAAATGCCAGGCGTGTGTCTTCCTACAAGCAAGACTTCGTTTCAGGTAAACGCAGTCACTTTTCACCTCAAACGAAGCTACATTGTTCACAAAGCTCCCACGTTTCTCCCTCTTAACTGAAAAGCATTGGATGTTAGAGGACCTGTGGTTTGTATCAGTTTCAGAAACAGAGTTGAACTAGATATGGTCTGTGTGTGTAGGAAACACAGTTCTTTTGTTCTGAGCACACTCACGTTTCCCTCTGTATTAGAGACTCTAGAAAGCAAGAGCGTGCTTCTTGCTCTAAAGCAGAGTGTTTTCATGGAAGAGAACTGTGCCGTGTGTTTCCCTTCAGAAACGGAGTTAAATGCCAGGCATGTGTCTTCCTACAAGCAAGACTTCTTTTCAGGTAAACGCAGTCACTTTTCTGCTCAAACGAAGCTACATTGTTCACGAAGCTCACACGTTTCTCGCTCTTAACTGAAAAGCATTGGATGTTAGAGGACCTGTGGTTTGTATCAGTTTCAGAAACAGAGTTGAACTAGATATGGTCTGTGTGTGTAGGAAACACAGTTCTTTTGTTCTGAGCACACTCACGTTTTCCTCTGTATTAGAGACTCTAGAAAGCAAGAGCGTGCTTATGCTCTAAAGCAGAGTGTGTTTCATGGATGAGAACTGTGCCATGTGTTTCCCTTCAGAAACAGAGTTAAATGCCAGGCGCATGTCTTCCTACAAGCAATACTTCGTTTCAGGTAAACGCAGTCACTTTTCAGCTCAAAAGAAGCTACATTGTTCACAAAGCTCACACGTTTCCCCTCTTAACTGAAAAGCATTGGATGTTAGAGGACCTGTGGTTTGTATCAGTTTCAGAAACAGAGTTGCACTAGATATGGTCTGTGTGTGTAGGAAACACAGTTCTTTTGTTCTGAGCACACTCACGTTTCCCTCTGTATTAGAGACTCTAGAAAGCAAGAGCGTGCTTCTTGCTCTAAAGCAGAGTGTTTTCATGCAAGAGAACTGTGCCGTGTGTTTCCCTTCAGAAACGGAGTTAAATGCCAGGCATGTGTCTTCCTACAAGCAAGACTTCTTTTCAGGTAAACGCAGTCACTTTTCAGCTCAAACAAAGCTACATTGTTCACAAAGCTCACACGTTTCTCCCTCTTAACTGAAAAGCATTGGATGTTAGACGACCTGGGGTTTGTATCAATTTCAGAAACAGAGTTGAACTTGATATGGTCCGTGTGTAGGAAACACAGTTCTTTTGTTCTGAGCACACTCACGTTTCCCTCTATATTAGATAATCTAGAAAGCAAGAGCGTGCTTCTTGCTCTAAAGCAGAGTGTGTTTCATGGATGAGAACTGTGCCGTGTGTTTCCCTTCAGAAACAGAGTTAAATGCCAGGCGCATGTCTTCCTACAAGCAAGACTTCGTTTCAGGTAAACGCAGTCACTTTTCACCTCAAACGAAGCTACATTGTTCACAAAGCTCACACGTTTCTCCCTCTTAAATGAAAAGCATTGGATGTTAGAGGACCTGTGGTTTGTATCAGTTTCAGAAACAGAGTTGAACAGGATGTGGTCCGTGTGTGTAGGAAACACAGTTCTTTTGTTCTGAGCACACTCACGTTTCCCTCTGTATTAGAGACTCTAGAAAGCAAGAGCATGCTTCTTGCTCTAAAGCAGAGTGTGTTTCATGGATGAGAACTTTGCAGTGAGTTTCCCTTCAGAAACGGAGTTAAATGCCAGGCGTGTGTCTTCCTACAAGCAAGACTTCGTTTCAGGTAAACGCAGTCACTTTTCAGCTCAAACGAAGCTACATTGTTCACAAAGCTCACACGTTTCTCCCTCTTAACTGAAAAGCATTGGATGTTAGAGGACCTGTGGTTTGTATCAGTTTCAGAAACAGAGTTGAACTAGATATGGTCTGTGTGTGTAGGAAACACAGTTCTTTTGTTCTGAGCACACTCACGTTTCCCTCTGTATTAGAGACTCTAGAAAGCAAGAGCGTGCTTCTTGCTCTAAAGCAGAGTGTTTTCATGGAAGAGAACTGTGCCGTGTGTTTCCCTTCAGAAACGGAGTTAAATGCCAGGCATGTGTCTTCCTACAAGCAAGACTTCTTTTCAGGTAAACGCAGTCAATTTTCAGCTCAAACGAAGCTACATTGTTCACAAAGCTCACACGTTTCTCCCTCTTAACTGAAAAGCATTGGATGTTAGACGACCTGGGGTTTGTATCAATTTTAGAAACAGAGTTGAACTAGATATGGTCCGTGTGTGTAGGAAACACAGTTCTTTTGTTCTGAGTACATTCACGTTTCCCTCTGTATTAGAGACTCTAGAAAGCAAGAGCGTGCTTCTTGCTCTAAAGCAGATGGTGTTTCATGGATGAGAACTGTGCCGTGTGTTTCCCTTCAGAAACAGAGTTAAATGCCAGGCTCTGTGTCTTCCTACAAGCAAGAATCGTTTCAGGTAAACGCAGTCACTTTTCATCTCAAACGAAGCTACATTGTTCACGAAGCTCACACGTTTCTCGCTCTTACCTGAAAAGTATTGGATGTTAGACAACCTGTGCTTTGTATCAGTTTTAGAAACAGAGTTGAACTTGATATGGTCCGTGTGTAGGAAACACAGTTCTTTTGTTCTGCGCACACTCACGTTTCCCTCTGTATTAGAGACTCTAGAAAGCAAGAGCGTGCTTCTTGCTCTAAAGCAGAGTGTGTTTCATGGATGAGAACTGTGCCATGTGTTTCCCATCAGAAACGGAGTTAAATGCCAGGCTCTGTGCCTTTCTTCAAGCAAGACTTCTTTTCAGGTAAACGCAGTCAATTTTCAGCTCAAACGAAGCTACATTGTTCACGAAGCTCACAAGTTTCTCGCTCTTAACTGAAAAGCATTGGATGTTAGAGGACCTGTGGTTTGTATCAGTTTCAGAAACAGAGTTGAACTAGATATGGTCTGTGTGTGGAGGAAACACAGTTCTTTTGTTCTGAGCACACTCACGTTTCCCTCTGTATTAGAGACTCTAGAAAGCAAAAGCCTGCTTCCTGCTTTAAAGCAGAGTGTGTTTCATGGATGAGAACTGTGCCGTGTGTTTCCCTTCAGAAACAGAGTTAAATGCCAGGCGCATGTCTTCCTACAAGCAAGACTTCGTTTCAGGTAAACGCAGTCACTTTTCAGCTCAAACGAAGCTACATTGTTCACAAAGCTCACACGTTTCTCCCTCTTAACTGAAAAGCATTGGATGTTAGAGGACCTGTGGTTTGTATCAGTTTCAGAAACAGAGTTGAACAGGATGTGGTCCGTGTGTTTAGGAAACACAGTTCTTTTGTTCTGAGCACACTCACGTTTCCCTCTGTATTAGAGACTCTAGAAAGCAAGAGCATGCTTCTTGCTCTAAAGCAGAGTGTGTTTCATGGATGAGAACTTTGCAGTGAGTTTCCCTTCAGAAACGGAGTTGAATGCCAGGCGTGTGTCTTCCTACAAGCAAGAATTCGTTTCAGGTAAACGCAGTCACTTTTCAGCTCAAACGAAGCTACATTGTTCACAAAGATCCCACGTTTCTCCCTCTTAACTGAAAAGCATTGGATGTTAGAGGACCTGTGGTTTGTATCAGTTTCAGAAACAGAGTTGCACTAGATATGGTCTGTGTGTGTAGGAAACACAGTTCTTTTGTTCTGAGCACACTCACGTTTCCCTCTGTATTAGAGACTCTAGAAAGCAAGAGCATGCTTCTTGCTCTAAAGCAGAGTGTTTTCATGGAAGAGAACTGTGCCGTGTGTTTCCCTTCAGAAACGGAGTTAAATGCCAGGCATGTGTCTTCCTACAAGCAAGACTTCTTTTCAGGTAAACGCCGTCACTTTTCAGCTCAAACAAAGCTACATTGTTCACAAAGCTCACACGTTTCTCCCTCTTAACTGAAAAGCATTGGATGTTAGACGACCTGGGGTTTGTATCAATTTTAGAAACAGAGTTGAACTAGATATGGTCCGTGTGTGTAGGAAACACAGTTCTTTTGTTCTGAGTACACTCACGTTTCCCTCTGTATTAGAGACTCTAGAAAGCAAGAGCGTGCTTCTTGCTCTAAAGCAGAGTGTGTTTCATGGATGAGAACTGTGCCGTGTGTTTCCCTTCAGAAACGGAGTTAAATGCCAGGCTCTGTGTCTTCCTACAAGCAAGAATCGTTTCAGGTAAACACAGTCACTTTTCATCTCAAACGAAGCTACATTGTTCACGAAGCTCACACGTTTCTCGCTCTTACCTAAAAAGTATTGGATGTTAGACAACCTGTGGTTTGTATCAGTTTCAGAAACAGAGTTGAACTTGATATGGTCCGTGTGTAGGAAACACAGTTCTTTTGTTCTGAGCACACTCACGTTTCCCTCTGTATTAGAGACTCTAGAAAGCAAGAGCGTGCTTCTTGCTCTAATGCAGAGTGTGTTTCATGGATGAGAACTGTGCCGTGTGTTTCCCTTCAGAAACAGAGTTAAATGCCAGGCGCATGTCTTCCTACAAGCAAGACTTCGTTTCAGGTAAACGCAGTCACTTTTCAGCTCAAACGAAGCTACATTGTTCACAAAGCTCACAAGTTTCTCGCTCTTAACTGAAAAGCATTGGATGTTAGAGGACCTGTGGTGTGTATCAGTTTCAGAAACAGAGTTGAACAAGATATGGTCCGTGTGAAGGAAACACAGTTCTTTTGTTCTGAGCACACTCACGTTTCCCTCTGTATTAGAGACTCTAGAAAGCAAGAGCGTGCTTCTTGCTCTAAAGCAGAATGAGTTCCATGGATGAGGACTGTGCCGTGTGTTTCCCTTCAGAAACGGAGTTAAATGACAGGCTCTGTGTCTTTCTTCAAGCAAGACTTCGTTTCAGGTAAACGCAGTCACTTTTCAACTCAAACGAAGCTACATTGTTCACGAAGCTCACACGTTTCTCGCTCTTAACTGAAAAGCATTGGATGTTAGAGGACCTGTGGTTTGTATCAGTTTCAGAAACAGAGTTGAACTAGATATGGTCTGTGTGTGTAGGAAACACAGTTCTTTTGTTCTGAGCACACTCACGTTTCCCTCTGTATTAGAGATTCTGGAAAGCAAGAGCGTGCTTCTTGCTCTAAAGCAGAATGTGTTTCATGGATGAGGATTGTGCCGTGTGTTTCCATTCAGAAACGGAGTTAAATGCCAAAAGTGTGTCTTCCTACAAGCACGACTTCGTTTCAGGTAAATGCAGTCACTTTACACCTCAAACGAATCTACATTGTTCACGAAGCTCACACGTTTCTCACTCTTAACTGAAAAGCATTGGATGTTAGAGGACCTGTGGTTTCTATCAGTTTCAGAAACAGAGTTGAACTAGATATGGGCCGTGTGTGTAGGAAACACAGTTCTTTTGTTCTGAGCACACTCACTTTTCCCTCTGTAGTAGAGACTCTAGAAAGCAAGAGCGTGCTTCTTGCTCTAATGCAGAGTGTGTTTCATGGATGAAAACTGTGCCGTGTGTTTCCCTTCAGAAACGGAGTTAAATGCCAGGCTCTGTGTCTTTCTTCATGGAAGACTTCGTTTCAGGTAAACGCAGTAACTTTTTAGCTGAAACGAAGCTACATTGTTCACGAAGCTCACACATTTCTCGCTCTTAACTGAAAAGCATTGGATGATAGAGGACCTGTGGTTTGTATCAGTTTCAGAAACAGAGTTGAACTAGATATGGTCTGAGTGTGTAGGAAACACAGTTCTTTTGTTCTGAGCACACTCACGTTTCCCTCTATATTAGATAATCTAGAAAGCAAGAGCGTGCTTCTTGCTCTAAAGCAGAGTGTGTTTCATGGATGAGAACTGTGCCGTGTGTTTCCCTTCAGAAACAGAGTTAAATGCCAGGCGCATGTCTTCCTACAAGCAAGACTTCGTTTCAGGTAAACGCAGTCACTTTTCACCTCAAACGAAGCTACATTGTTCACAAAGCTCACACGTTTCTCCCTCTTAACTGAAAAGCATTGGATGTTAGAGGACCTGTGGTTTGTATCAGTTTCAGAAACAGAGTTGAACAGGATGTGGTCCGTGTGTGTAGGAAACACAGTTCTTTTGTTCTGAGCACACTCACGTTTCCCTCTGTATTAGAGACTCTAGAAAGCAAGAGCATGCTTCTTGCTCTAAAGCAGAGTGTGTTTCATGGATGAGAACTTTGCAGTGAGTTTCCCTTCAGAAACGGAGTTAAATGCCAGGCGTGTGTCTTCCTACAAGCAAGACTTCGTTTCAGGTAAACGCAGTCACTTTTCAGCTCAAACGAAGCTACATTGTTCACAAAGCTCCCACGTTTCTCCCTCTTAACTGAAAAGCATTGGATGTTAGAGGACCTGTGGTTTGTATCAGTTTCAGAAACAGAGTTGAACTAGATATGGTCTGTGTGTGTAGGAAACACAGTTCTTTTGTTCTGAGCACACTCACGTTTCCCTCTGTATTAGAGACTCTAGAAAGCAAGAGCGTGCTTCTTGCTCTAAAGCAGAGTGTTTTCATGGAAGAGAACTGTGCCGTGTGTTTCCCTTCAGAAACGGAGTTAAATGCCAGGCATGTGTCTTCCTACAAGCAAGACTTCTTTTCAGGTAAACGCAGTCAATTTTCAGCTCAAACGAAGCTACATTGTTCACAAAGCTCACACGTTTCTCCCTCTTAACTGAAAAGCATTGGATGTTAGACGACCTGGGGTTTGTATCAATTTTAGAAACAGAGTTGAACTAGATATGGTCCGTGTGTGTAGGAAACACAGTTCTTTTGTTCTGAGTACATTCACGTTTCCCTCTGTATTAGAGACTCTAGAAAGCAAGAGCGTGCTTCTTGCTCTAAAGCAGATGGTGTTTCATGGATGAGAACTGTGCCGTGTGTTTCCCTTCAGAAACGGAGTTAAATGACAGGCTCTGTGTCTTTCTTCAAGCAAGACTTCGTTTCAGGTAAACGCAGTCACTTTTCAGCTTAAACGAAGCTACATTGTTCACGAAGCTCACACGTTTCTCGCTCTTAACTGAAAAGCATTGGATGTTAGAGGACCTGTGGTTTGCATCAGTTTCAGAAACAGAGTTGAACTAGATATGGTCTGTGTGTGTAGGAAACACAGTTCTTTTGTTCTGAGCACACTCACGTTTCCCTCTGTATTAGAGATTCTGGAAAGCAAGAGCGTGCTTCTTGCTCTAAAGCAGAATGTGCTTCATGGATGAGGATTGTGCCGTGTGTTTCCCTTCAGAAACGGAGTTAAATGCCAGAAGTGTGTCTTCCTACAAGCACGACTTCGTTTCAGGTAAATGCAGTCACTTTACAACTCAAACGAATCTACATTGTTCACGAAGCTCACACGTTTCTCACTCTTAACTGAAAAGCATTGGATGTTAGAGGACCTGTGGTTTGTATCAGTTTCAGAAACAGAGTTGAACTAGATATGGGCCGTGTGTGTAGGAAACACAGTTCTTTTGTTCTGAGCACACTCACTTTTCCCTCTGTAGTAGAGACTCTAGAAAGCAAGAGCGTGCTTCTTGCTCTAATGCAGAGTGTGTTTCATGGATGAAAAATGTGCCGTGTGTTTCCCTTCAGAAACGGAGTTAAATGCCAGGCTCTGTGTCTTTCTTCAAGGAAGACTTCGTTTCAGGTAAACGCAGTAACTCTTCAGCTGAAACGAAGCTACATTGTTCACGAAGCTCACACATTTCTCGCTCTTAACTGAAAAGCATTGGATGTTAGAGGACCTGTGGTTTGTATCAGTTTCAGAAACAGAGTTGAACTAGATATGGTCTGTGTGTGTAGGAAACACAGTTCTTTTGTTCTGAGCACACCCACGTTTCCCTCTGTATTAGAGACTCTAGAAAGCAAGAGCGTGCTTCTTGCTCTAAAGCAGAGTGTTTTCATGGAAGAGAACTGTGCCGTGTGTTTCCCTTCAGAAACGGAGTTAAATGCCAGGCATGTGTCTTCCTACAAGCAAGACTTCTTTTCAGGTAAACGCAGTCAATTTTCAGCTCAAACGAAGCTACATTGTTCACAAAGCTCACACGTTTCTCCGTCTTAACTGAAAAGCATTGGATGTTAGACGACCTGGGGTTTGTATCAATTTTAGAAACAGAGTTGAACTAGATATGGTCCGTGTGTGTAGGAAACACAGTTCTTTTGTTCTGAGTACACTCACGTTTCCCTCTGTATTAGAGACTCTAGAAAGCAAGAGCGTGCTTCTTGCTCTAAAGCAGATGGTGTTTCATGGATGAGAACTGTGCCGTGTGTTTCCCTTCAGAAACGGAGTTAAATGCCAGGCTCTGTGTCTTCCTACAAGCAAGAATCGTTTCAGGTAAACGCAGTCACTTTTCATCTCAAACGAAGCTACATTGTTCACGAAGCTCACACGTTTCTCGCTCTTACCTGAAAAGTATTGGATGTTAGACAACCTGTGGTTTGTATCAGTTTTAGAAACAGAGTTGAACTTGATATGGTCCGTGTGTAGGAAACATAGTTCTTTTGTTCTGCGCACACTCACGTTTCCCTCTGTATTAGAGACTCTAGAAAGCAAGAGCGTGCTTCTTGCTCTAAAGCAGAGTGTGTTTCATGGATGAGAACTGTGCCGTGTGTTTCCCGTCAGAAACGGAGTTAAATGCCAGGCTCTGTGCCTTTCTTCAAGCAAGACTTCTTTTCAGGTAAACGCAGTCACTTTTCAGCTCAAACGAAGCTACATTGTTCACGAAGCTCACAAGTTTCTCGCTCTTAACTGAAAAGCATTGGATGTTAGAGGACCTGTGGTTTGTATCAGTTTCAGAAACAGAGTTGAACTAGATATGGTCTGTGTGTGGAGGAAACACAGTTCTTTTGTTCTGAGCACACTCACGTTTCCCTCTGTATTAGAGACTCTAGAAAGCAAAAGCCTGCTTCCTGCTTTAAAGCAGAACGTGTTTCATGGATGAGAACTGTGCCGTGTGTTTCCCTTCAGAAACGGAGTAAATGCCAGAAGTGTGTCTTCCTACAAGCAAGACTTCGTTTCAGGTAAACGCAGTCACTTTTCAGCTCAAACGAAGCTACATTGTTCACGAAGCTCACACGTTTCTCGCTCTTAACTGAAAAGCATTGGATGTTAGAGGACCTGTGGTTTGTATCAGTTTCAGAAACAGAGTTGAACTAGATATGGTCTGTGTGTGTAGGAAACACAGTTCTTTTGTTCTGAGCACACTCACGTTTCCCTCTGTATTAGAGATTCTGGAAAGCAAGAGCGTGCTTCTTGCTCTAAAGCAGAATGTGTTTCATGGATGAGGATTGTGCCGTGTGTTTCCGTTCAGAAACGGAGTTAAATGCCAAAAGTGTGTCTTCCTACAAGCACGACTTCGTTTCAGGTAAATGCAGTCACTTTACACCTCAAACGAATCTACATTGTTCACGAAGCTCACACGTTTCTCACTCTTAACTGAAAAGCATTGGATGTTAGAGGACCTGTGGTTTCTATCAGTTTCAGAAACAGAGTTGAACTAGATATGGGCCGTGTGTGTTGGAAACACAGTTCTTTTGTTCTGAGCACACTCACTTTTCCCTCTGTAGTAGAGACTCTAGAAAGCAAGAGCATGCTTCTTGCTCTAAAGCAGAGTGTGTTTCATGGATGAGAACTTTGCAGTGAGTTTCCCTTCAGAAACGGAGTTAAATGCCAGGCGTGTGTCTTCCTACAAGCAAGACTTCGTTTCAGGTAAACGCAGTCACTTTTCACCTCAAACGAAGCTACATTGTTCACAAAGCTCCCACGTTTCTCCCTCTTAACTGAAAAGCATTGCATGTTAGAGGACCTGTGGTTTGTATCAGTTTCAGAAACAGAGTTGAACTAGATATGGTCTGTGTGTGTAGGAAACACAGTTCTTTTGTTCTGAGCCACTCACGTTTCCCTCTGTATTAGAGACTCTAGAAAGCAAGAGCGTGCTTCTAGCTCTAAAGCAGAGTGTTTTCATGGAAGAGAACTGTGCCGTGTGTTTCCCTTCAGAAACGGAGTTAAATGCCAGGCATGTGTCTTCCTACAAGCAAGACTTCTTTTCAGGTAAACGCAGTCACTTTTCTGCTCAAACGAAGCTACATTGTTCACGAAGCTCACACGTTTCTCCCTCTTAACTGAAAAGCATTGGATGTTAGAGGACCTGTGGTTTGTATCAGTTTCAGAAACAGAGTTGCACTAGATATGGTCTGTGTGTGTAGGAAACACAGTTCTTTTGTTCTGAGCACACTCACGTTTCCCTCTGTATTAGAGACTCTAGAAAGCAAGAGCGTGCTTCTTGCTCTAAAGCAGAGTGTTTTCATGGAAGAGAACTGTGCCGTGTGTTTCCCTTCAGAAACGGAGTTAAATGCCAGGCATGTGTCTTCCTACAAGCAAGACTTCTTTTCAGGTAAACACAGTCATTTTCAGCTCAAACGAAGCTACATTGTTCACGAAGCACACACGTTTCTCACTCTTAACTGAAAAGCATTGGATGTTAGAGGACCTGTGGTTTGCATCAGTTTCAGAAACAGAGTTGAACTAGATATGGTCTGTGTGTGTAGGAAACACAGTTCTTTTGTTCTGAGCACACTCACGTTTCCCTCTGTAATAGATATTCTGGAAAGCAAGAGCGTGCTTCTTGCTCTAAAGCAGAATGTGCTTCACAGATGAGGATTGTGCCGTGTGTTTCCCTTCAGAAACGGAGTTAAATGCCAGAAGTGTGTCTTCCTACAAGCACGACTTCGTTTCAGGTAAATGCAGTCACTTTACAACTCAAACGAATCTACATTGTTCACGAAGCTCACACGTTTCTCACTCTTAACTGAAAAGCATTGGATGTTAGAGGACCTGTGGTTTGTATCAGTTTCAGAAACAGAGTTGAACTAGATATGGGCCGTGTGTGTAGGAAACACAGTTCTTTTGTTCTGAGCACACTCACTTTTCCCTCTGTAGTAGAGACTCTAGAAAGCAAGAGCGTGCTTCTTGCTCTAATGCAGAGTGTGTTTCATGGATGAAAAATGTGCCGTGTGTTTCCCTTCAGAAACGGAGTTAAATGCCAGGCTCTGTGTCTTTCTTCAAGGAAGACTTCGTATCAGGTAAACGCAGTAACTCTTCAGCTGAAACGAAGCTACATTGTTCACGAAGCTCACACATTTCTCGCTCTTAACTGAAAAGCATTGGATGTTAGAGGACCTGTGGTTTGTATCCATTTCAGAAACAGAGTTGAACTAGATATGGTCTGAGTGTGTAGGAAACACAGTTCTTTTGTTCTGAGCACACTCACGTTTCCCTCTGTATTAGAGAATGTAGAAAGCAAGAGCGTGCTTCTTGCTCTAAAGCAGAGTGTGTTTCATGGATGAGAACTGTGCCGTGTGTTTCCCTTCAGAAACAGAGTTAAATGCCAGGCGCATGTCTTCCTACAAGCAAGACTTCGTTTCAGGTAAACGCAGTCACTTTTCACCTCAAACGAAGCTACATTGTTCACAAAGCTCACACGTTTCTCCCTCTTAACTGAAAAGCATTGGATGTTAGAGGACCTGTGGTTTGTATCAGTTTCAGAAACAGAGTTGAACAGGATGTGGTCCGTGTGATTAGGAAACACAGTTCTTTTGTTCTGAGCACACTCACGTTTCCCTCTGTATTAGAGACTCTAGAAAGCAAGAGCATGCTTCTTGCTCTAAAGCAGAGTGTGTTTCATGGATGAGAACTTTGCAGTGAGTTTCCCTTCAGAAACGGAGTTAAATGCCAGGCGTGTGTCTTCCTACAAGCAAGACTTCGTTTCAGGTAAACGCAGTCACTTTTCAGCTCAAACAAAGCTACATTGTTCACAAAGCTCCCACGTTTCTCCCTCTTAACTGAAAAGCATTGGATGTTAGAGGACCTGTGGTTTGTATCAGTTTCAGAAACAGAGTTGCACTAGATATGGTCTGTGTGTGTAGGAAACACAGTTCTTTTGTTCTGAGCACACTCACGTTTCCCTCTGTATTAGAGACTCTAGAAAGCAAGAGCGTGCTTCTTGCTCTAAAGCAGAGTGTTTTCATGGAAGAGAACTGTGCCGTGTGTTTGCCTTCAGAAACGGAGTTAAATGCCAGGCATGTGTCTTCCTACAAGCAAGACTTCTTTTCAGGTAAACGCCGTCACTTTTCAGCTCAAACAAAGCTACATTGTTCACAAAGCTCACAAGTTTCTCTCTCTTAACTGAAAAGCATTGGATGTTAGAGGACCTGTGGTGTGTATCCGTTTCAGAAACAGAGTTGAACAAGATATGGTCCGTGTGTAGGAAACACAGTTCTTTTGTTCTGAGCACACTCACGTTTCACTCTGTATTAGAGACTCTAGAAAGCTAGAGCGTGCTTCTTGCTCTAAAGCAGAATGAGTTCCATGGATGAGGACTGTGCCGTGTGTTTCCCTTCAGAAACGGAGTTAAATGACAGGCTCTGTGTCTTTCTTCAAGCAAGACTTCGTTTCAGGTAAACGCAGTCACTTTTCACCTCAAACGAAGCTACATTGTTCACAAAGCCCACACGTTTCTCGCTCTTAACTGAAAAGAATTGTATGTTAGAGGACCTGTGTTTTGTATCAGTTTCAGAAACAGAGTTGAACTAGATATGGTCCGTGTGTAGGAAACACAGTTCTTTTGTTCTGAGCACACTCACGTTTCCCTCTGTATTAGAGACTCTAGAAAGCAAAATCCTGCTTCTTGCTTTAAAGCAGAACGTGTTTCATGGATGAGAACTGTGCTGTGTGTTTCCTTTCAGAAACGGAGTAAATGCCAGAAGTGTGTCTTCCTACAAGCAAGACTTCGTTTCAGGTAAACGCAGTCACTTTTCAGCTCAAACGAAGCTACATTGTTCACGAAGCTCACACGTTTCTCGCTCTTAACTGAAAAGCATTGGATGTTAGAGGACCTGTGGTTTGTATCAGTTTCAGAAACAGAGTTGAACTAGATATGGTCTGTGTGTGTAGGAAACACAGTTCTTTTGTTCTGAGCACACTCACGTTTCCCTCTGTATTAGAGATTCTGGAAAGCAAGAGCGTGCTTCTTGCTCTAAAGCAGAATGTGTTTCATGGATGAGGATTGTGCCGTGTGTTTCCCTTCAGAAACGGAGTTAAATGCCAAAAGTGTGTCTTCCTACAAGCACGACTTCGTTTCAGGTAAATGCAGTCACTTTACACCTCAAACGAATCTACATTGTTCACGAAGCTCACACGTTTCTCACTCTTAACTGAAAAGCATTGGATGTTAGAGAACCTGTGGTTTCTATCAGTTTCAGAAACAGAGTTGAACTAGATATGGGCCGTGTGTGTAGGAAACACAGTTCTTTTGTTCTGAGCACACTCACTTTTCCCTCTGTAGTAGAGACTCTAGAAAGCAAGAGCGTACTTCTTGCTCTAATGCAGAGTGTGTTTCATGGATGAAAACTTTGCCGTGTGTTTCCCTTCAGAAACGGAGTTAAATGCCAGGCTCTGTGTCTTTCTTCATGGAAGACTTCGTTTCAGGTAAACGCAGTAACTTTTTAACTGAAACGAAGCTACATTGTTCACGAAGCTCACACATTTCTCGCTCTTAACTGAAAAGCATTGGATGTTAGAGGACCTGTGGTTTGTATCAGTTTCAGAAACAGAGTTGAACTAGATATGGTCTGAGTGTGTAGGAAACACAGTTCTTTTGTTCTGAGCACACTCACGTTTCCCTCTATATTAGATAATCTAGAAAGCAAGAGCGTGCTTCTTGCTCTAAAGCAGAGTGTGTTTCATGGATGAGAACTGTGCCGTGTGTTTCCCTTCAGAAACAGAGTTAAATGCCAGGCGCATGTCTTCCTACAAGCAACACTTCGTTTCAGGTAAACGCAGTCACTTTTCACCCCAAACGAAGCTACATTGTTCACAAAGCTCACACGTTTCTCCCTCTTAACTGAAAAGCATTGGATGTTAGAGGACCTGTGGTTTGTATCAGTTTCAGAAACAGAGTTGAACAGGATGTGGTCCGTGTGTGTAGGAAACACAGTTCTTTTGTTCTGAGCACACTCACGTTTCCCTCTGTATTAGAGACTCTAGAAAGCAAGAGCATGCTTCTTGCTCTAAAGCAGAGTGTGTTTCATGGATGAGAACTTTGCAGTGAGTTTCCCTTCAGAAACGGAGTTAAATGCCAGGCGTGTGTCTTCCTACAAGCAAGACTTCGTTTCAGGTAAACGCAGTCACTTTTCAGCTCAAACGAAGCTACATTGTTCACAAAGCTCCCACGTTTCTCCCTCTTAACTGAAAAGCATTGGATGTTAGAGGACCTGTGGTTTGTATCAGTTTCAGAAACAGAGTTGAACTAGATATGGTCTGTGTGTGTAGGAAACACAGTTCTTTTGTTCTGAGCACACTCACGTTTCCCTCTGTATTAGAGACTCTAGAAAGCAAGAGCGTGCTTCTTGCTCTAAAGCAGAGTGTTTTCATGGAAGAGAACTGTGCCGTGTGTTTCCCTTCAGAAACGGAGTTAAATGCCAGGCATGTGTCTTCCTACAAGCAAGACTTCTTTTCAGGTAAACGCAGTCAATTTTCAGCTCAAACGAAGCTACATTGTTCACAAAGCTCACACGTTTCTCCCTCTTAACTGAAAAGCATTGGATGTTAGACGACCTGGGGTTTGTATCAATTTTAGAAACAGAGTTGAACTAGATATGGTCCGTGTGTGTAGGAAACACAGTTCTTTTGTTCTGAGTACACTCACGTTTCCCTCTGTATTAGAGACTCTAGAAAGCAAGAGCGTGCTTCTTGCTCTAAAGCAGATGGTGTTTCATGGATGAGAACTGTGCCGTGTGTTTCCCTTCAGAAACGGAGTTAAATGCCAGGCTCTGTGTCTTCCTACAAGCAAGAATCGTTTCAGGTAAACGCAGTCACTTTTCATCTCAAACGAAGCTACATTGTTCACGAAGCTCACACGTTTCTCGCTCTTACCTGAAAAGTATTGGATGTTAGACAACCTGTGGTTTGTATCAGTTTTAGAAACAGAGTTGAACTTGAAATGGTCCGTGTGTAGGAAACACAGTTCTTTTGTTCTGCGCACACTCACGTTTCCCTCTGTATTAGAGACTCTAGAAAGCAAGAGCGTGCTTCTTGCTCTAAAGCAGAGTGTGTTTCATGGATGAGAACTGTGCCGTGTGTTTCCCGTCAGAAACGGAGTTAAATGCCAGGCTCTGTGCCTTTCTTCAAGCAAGACTTCTTTTCAGGTAAACGCAGTCACTTTTCAGCTCAAACGAAACTACATTGTTCACGAAGCTCACAAGTTTCTCGCTCTTAACTGAAAAGCATTGGATGTTAGAGGACCTGTGGTTTGTATCAGTTTCAGAAACAGAGTTGAACTAGATATGGTCTGTGTGTGGAGGAAACACAGTTCTTTTGTTCTGAGCACACTCACGTTTCCCTCTGTATTAGAGACTCTAGAAAGCAAAAGCCTGCTTCTTGCTTTAAAGCAGAACGTGTTTCATGGATGAGAACTGTGCCGTGTGTTTCCCTTCAGAAACGGTGTAAATGCCAGAAGTGTGTCTTCCTACAAGCAAGACTTCGTTTCAGGTAAACGCAGTCACTTTTCAGCTCAAACGAAGCTACATTGTTCACGAAGCTCACACGTTTCTCGCTCTTAACTGAAAAGCATTGGATGTTAGAGGACCTGTGGTTTGTATCAGTTTCAGAATCAGAGTTGAACTAGATATGGTCTCTGTGTGTAGGAAACACAGTTCTTTTGTTCTGAGCACACTCACGTTTCCCTCTGTATTAGAGATTCTGGAAAGCAAGAGCGTGCTTCTTGCTCTAAAGCAGAATGTGTTTCATGGATGAGGATTGTGCCGTGTGTTTCCCTTCAGAATCGGAGTTAAATGCCAAAAGTGTGTCTTCCTACAAGCACGACTTCGTTTCAGGTAAATGCAGTCACTTTACACCTCAAACGAATCTACATTGTTCACGAAGCTCACACGTTTCTCACTCTTAACTGAAAAGCATTGGATGTTAGAGGACCTGTGGTTTCTATCAGTTTCAGAAACAGAGTTGAACAGGATGTGGTCCGTGTGTGTAGGAAACACAGTTCTTTTGTTCTGAGCACACTCACGTTTCCCTCTGTATTAGAGACTCTAGAAAGCAAGAGCATGCTTCTTGCTCTAAAGCAGAGTGTGTTTCATGGATGAGAACTTTGCAGTGAGTTTCCCTTCAGAAACGGAGTTAAATGCCAGGCGTGTGTCTTCCTACAAGCAAGACTTCGTTTCAGGTAAACGCAGTCACTTTTCAGCTCAAACGAAGCTACATTGTTCACAAAGCTCCCACGTTTCTCCCTCTTAACTGAAAAGCATTGGATGTTAGAGGACCTGTGGTTTGTATCAGTTTCAGAAACAGAGTTGAACTAGATATGGTCTGTGTGTGTAGGAAACACAGTTCTTTTGTTCTGAGCACACTCACGTTTCCCTCTGTATTAGAGACTCTAGAAAGCAAGAGCGTGCTTCTTGCTCTAAAGCAGAGTGTTTTCATGGAAGAGAACTGTGCCGTGTGATTCCCTTCAGAAACGGAGTTAAATGCCAGGCATGTGTCTTCCTACAAGCAAGACTTCTTTTCAGGTAAACGCAGTCAATTTTCAGCTCAAACGAAGCTACATTGTTCACAAAGCTCACACGTTTCTCCCTCTTAACTGAAAAGCATTGGATGTTAGACGACCTGGGGTTTGTATCAATTTTAGAAACAGAGTTGAACTAGATATGGTCCGTGTGTGTAGGAAACACAGTTCTTTTGTTCTGAGTACACTCACGTTTCCCTCTGTATTAGAGACTCTAGAAAGCAAGAGCGTGCTTCTTGCTCTAAAGCAGATGGTGTTTCATGGATGAGAACTGTGCCGTGTGTTTCCCTTCATAAACGGAGTTAAATGCCAGGCTCTGTGTCTTCCTACAAGCAAGAATCGTTTCAGGTAAACGCAGTCACTTTTCATCTCAAACGAAGCTACATTGTTCACGAAGCTCACACGTTTCTCACTCTTACCTGAAAAGTATTGGATGTTAGACAACCTGTGGTTTGTATCAGTTTTAGAAACAGAGTTGAACTTGATATGGTCCGTGTGTAGGAAACACAGTTCTTTTGTTCTGCGCACACTCACGTTTCCCTCTGTATTAGAGACTCTAGAAAGCAAGAGCGTGCTTCTTGCTCTAAAGCAGAGTGTGTTTCATGGATGAGAACTGTGCCGTGTGTTTCCCGTCAGAAACGGAGTTAAATGCCAGGCTCTGTGCCTTTCTTCAAGCAAGACTTCTTTTCAGGTAAACGCAGTCACTTTTCAGCTCAAACGAAGCTACATTGTTCACGAAGCTCACAAGTTTCTCGCTCTTAACTGAAAAGCATTGGATGTTAGAGGACCTGTGGTTTGTATCAGTTTCAGAAACAGAGTTGAACTAGATATGGTCTGTGTGTGGAGGAAACACAGTTCTTTTGTTCTGAGCACACTCACGTTTCCCTCTGTATTAGAGACTCTAGAAAGCAAAAGCCTGCTTCCTGCTTTAAAGCAGAACGTGTTTCATGGATGAGAACTGTGCCGTGTGTTTCCCTTCAGAAACGGAGTAAATGCCAGAAGTGTGTCTTCCTACAAGCAAGACTTCGTTTCAGGTAAACGCAGTCACTTTTCAGCTCAAAAGAAGCTACATTGTTCACGAAGCTCACACGTTTCTCGCTCTTAACTGAAAAGCATTGGATGTTAGAGGACCTGTGGTTTGTATCAGTTTCAGAAACAGAGTTGAACTAGATATGGTCTGTGTGTGTAGGAAACACAGTTCTTTTGTTCTGAGCACACTCACGTTTCCCTCTGTATTAGAGATTCTGGAAAGCAAGAGCGTGCTTCTTGCTCTAAAGCAGAATGTGTTTCATGGATGAGGATTGTGCCGTGTGTTTCCCTTCAGAAACGGAGTTAAATGCCAAAAGTGTGTCTTCCTACAAGCACGACTTCGTTTCAGGTAAATGCAGTCACTTTACACCTCAAACGAATCTACATTGTTCACGAAGCTCACACGTTTCTCACTCTTAACTGAAAAGCATTGGATGTTAGAGGACCTGTGGTTTCTATCAGTTTCAGAAACAGAGTTGAACTAGATATGGGCCGTGTGTGTAGGAAACACAGTTCTTTTGTTCTGAGCACACTCACTTTTCCCTCTGTAGTAGAGACTCTAGAAAGCAAGAGCGTGCTTCTTGCTCTAATGCAGAGTGTGTTTCATGGATGAAAACTGTGCCGTGTGTTTCCCTTCAGAAACGGAGTTAAATGCCAGGCTCTGTGTCTTTCTTCATGGAAGACTTCGTTTCAGGTAAACGCAGTAACTTTTTAGCTGAAACGAAGCTACATTGTTCACGAAGCTCACACATTTCTCGCTCTTAACTGAAAAGCATTGGATGTTAGAGGACCTGTGGTTTGTATCAGTTTCAGAAACAGAGTTGAACTAGATATGGTCTGTGTGTGTAGGAAACACAGTTCTTTTGTTCTGAGCACACTCACGTTTCCCTCTGTATTAGAGACTCTAGAAAGCAAGAGCGTGCTTCTTGCTCTAAAGCAGAGTGTTTTCATGGAAGAGAACTGTGCCGTGTGTTTCCCTTCAGAAACGGAGTTAAATGCCAGGCATGTGTCTTCCTACAAGCAAGACTTCTTTTCAGGTAAACGCAGTCAATTTTCAGCTCAAACGAAGCTACATTGTTCACAAAGCTCACACGTTTCTCCCTCTTAACTGAAAAGCATTGGATGTTAGACGACCTGGGGTTTGTATCAATTTTAGAAACAGAGTTGAACTAGATATGGTCCATGTGTGTAGGAAACACAGTTCTTTTGTTCTGAGTACACTCACGTTTCCCTCTGTATTAGAGACTCTAGAAAGCAAGAGCGTGCTTCTTGCTCTAAAGCAGATGGTGTTTCATGGATGAGAACTGTGCCGTGTGTTTCCCTTCAGAAACGGAGTTAAATGCCAGGCTCTGTGTCTTCCTACAAGCAAGAATCGTTTCAGGTAAACGCAGTCACTTTTCATCTCAAACGAAGCTACATTGTTCACGAAGCTCACACGTTTCTCGCTCTTACCTGAAAAGTATTGGATGTTAGACAACCTGTGGTTTGTATCAGTTTTAGAAACAGAGTTGAACTTGATATGGTCCGTGTGTAGGAAACACAGTTCTTTTGTTCTGCGCACACTCACGTTTCCCTCTGTATTAGAGACTCTAGAAAGCAAGAGCGTGCTTCTTGCTCTAAAGCAGAGTGTGTTTCATGGATGAGAACTGTGCCGTGTGTTTCCCGTCAGAAACGGAGTTAAATGCCAGGCTCTGTGCCTTTCTTCAAGCAAGACTTCTTTTCAGGTAAACGCAGTCACTTTTCAGCTCAAACGAAGCTACATTGTTCACGAAGCTCACAAGTTTCTCGCTCTTAACTGAAAAGCATTGGATGTTAGAGGACCTGTGGTTTGTATCAGTTTCAGAAACAGTGTTGAACTAGATATGGTCTGTGTGTGGAGGAAACACAGTTCTTTTGTTCTGAGCACACTCACGTTTCCCTCTGTATTAGAGACTCTAGAAAGCAAAAGCCTGCTTCCTGCTTTAAAGCAGAACGTGTTTCATGGATGAGAACTGTGCCGTGTGTTTCCCTTCAGAAACGGAGTAAATGCCAGAAGTGTGTCTTCCTACAAGCAAGACTTCGTTTCAGGTAAACGCAGTCACTTTTCAGCTCAAAAGAAGCTACATTGTTCACGAAGCTCACACGTTTCTCGCTCTTAACTGAAAAGCATTGGATGTTAGAGGACCTGTGGTTTGTATCAGTTTCAGAAACAGAGTTGAACTAGATATGGTCTGTGTGTGTAGGAAACACAGTTCTTTTGTTCTGAGCACACTCACGTTTCCCTCTGTATTAGAGATTCTGGAAAGCAAGAGCGTGCTTCTTGCTCTAAAGCAGAATGTGTTTCATGGATGAGGATTGTGCCGTGTGTTTCCCTTCAGAAACGGAGTTAAATGCCAAAAGTGTGTCTTCCTACAAGCACGACTTCGTTTCAGGTAAATGCAGTCACTTTACACCTCAAACGAATCTACATTGTTCACGAAGCTCACACGTTTCTCACTCTTAACTGAAAAGCATTGGATGTTAGAGGACCTGTGGTTTCTATCAGTTTCAGAAACAGAGTTGAACTAGATATGGGCCGTGTGTGTAGGAAACACAGTTCTTTTGTTCTGAGCACACTCACTTTTCCCTCTGTAGTAGAGACTCTAGAAAGCAAGAGCGTGCTTCTTGCTCTAATGCAGAGTGTGTTTCATGGATGAGAACTGTGCCGTGTGTTTCCCATCAGAAACGGAGTTAAATGCCAGGCTCTGTGCCATTCTTCAAGCAAGACTTCGTTTCAGGTAAACGCAGTCACTTTTCAGCTCAAACGAAGCTACATTGTTCACAAAGCTCACAAGTTTCTCGCTCTTAACTGAAAAGCATTGGATGTTAGAGGACCTGTGGTGTGTATCAGTTTCAGAAACAGAGTTGAACAAGATATGGTCCGTGTGTAGGAAACACAGTTCTTTTGTTCTGAGCACACTCACGTTTCCCTCTGTATTAGAGACTCTAGAAAGCAAGAGCGTGCTTCTTGCTCTAAAGCAGAATGAGTTCCATGGATGAGGACTGTGCCGTATGTTTCCCTTCAGAAACGGAGTTAAATGACAGGCTCTGTGTCTTTCTTCAAGCAAGACTTCGTTTCAGGTAAACGCAGTCACTTTTCACCTCAAACGAAGCTACATTGTTCACAAAGCCCACACGTTTCTCGCTCTTAACTGAAAAGAATTGTATGTTAGAGGACCTGTGTTTTGTATCAGTTTCAGAAACAGAGTTGAACTAGATATGGTCCGTGTGTAGGAAACACAGTTCTTTTGTTCTGAGCACACTCACGTTTCCCTCTGTATTAGAGACTCTAGAAAGCAAAAGCCTGCTTCTTGCTTTAAAGCAGAACGTGTTTCATGGATGAGAACTGTGCCGTGTGTTTCCCTTCAGAAACGGAGTAAATGCCAGAAGTGTGTCTTCCTACAAGCAAGACTTCGTTTCAGGTAAACGCAGTCACTTTTCAGCTCAAACGAAGCTACATTGTTCACGAAGCTCACACGTTTCTCGCTCTTAACTGAAAAGCATTGGATGTTAGAGGACCTGTGGTTTGTATCAGTTTCAGAAACAGAGTTGAACTAGATATGGTCTGAGTGTGTAGGAAACACAGTTCTTTTGTTCTGAGCACACTCACGTTTCCCTCTATATTAGATAATCTAGAAAGCAAGAGCGTGCTTCTTGCTCTAAAGCAGAGTGTGTTTCATGGATGAGAACTGTGCCGTGTGTTTCCCTTCAGAAACAGAGTTAAATGCCAGGCGCATGTCTTCCTACAAGCAAGACTTCGTTTCAGGTAAACGCAGTCACTTTTCACCTCAAACGAAGCTACATTGTTCACGAAGCTCACACGTTTCTCGCTCTTAACTGAAAAGCATTGGATGTTAGAGGACCTGTGGTTTGTATCAGTTTCAGAAACAGAGTTGAACAGGATGTGGTCCGTGTGTGTAGGAAACACAGTTCTTTTGTTCTGAGCACACTCAAGTTTCCCTCTGTATTAGAGACTCTAGAAAGCAAGAGCATGCTTCTTGCTCTAAAGCAGAGTGTGTTTCATGGATGAGAACTTTGCAGTGAGTTTCCCTTCAGAACCGGAGTTAAATGCCAGGCGTGTGTCTTCCTACAAGCAAGACTTCTTTTCAGGTAAACGCAGTCACTTTTCAGCTCAAACGAAGCTACATTGTTCACAAAGCTCCCACGTTTCTCCCTCTTAACTGAAAAGCATTGGATGTTAGAGGACCTGTGGTTTGTATCAGTTTCAGAAACAGAGTTGAACTAGATATGGTCTGTGTGTGTAGGAAACACAGTTCTTTTGTTCTGAGCACACTCACGTTTCCCTCTGTATTAGAGACTCTAGAAAGCAAGAGCGTGCTTCTTGCTCTAAAGCAGAGTGTTTTCATGGAAGAGAACTGTGCCGTGTGTTTCCCTTCAGAAACGGAGTTAAATGCCAGGCATGTGTCTTCCTACAAGCAAGACTTCTTTTCAGGTAAACGCAGTCAATTTTCAGCTCAAACGAAGCTACATTGTTCACAAAGCTCACACGTTTCTCCCTCTTAACTGAAAAGCATTGGATGTTAGACGACCTGGGGTTTGTATCAATTTTAGAAACAGAGTTGAACTAGATATGGTCCGTGTGTGTAGGAAACACAGTTCTTTTGTTCTGAGTACACTCACGTTTCCCTCTGTATTAGAGACTCTAGAAAGCAAGAGCGTGCTTCTTGCTCTAAAGCAGATGGTGTTTCATGGATGAGAACTGTGCCGTGTGTTTCCCTTCAGAAACGGAGTTAAATGCCAGGCTCTGTGTCTTCCTACAAGCAAGAATCGTTTCAGGTAAACGCAGTCACTTTTCATCTCAAACGAAGCTACATTGTTCACGAAGCTCACACGTTTCTCGCTCTTACCTGAAAAGTATTGGATGTTAGACAACCTGTGGTTTGTATCAGTTTTAGAAACAGAGTTGAACTTGATATGGTCCGTGTGTAGGAAACACAGTTCTTTTGTTCTGCGCACACTCACGTTTCCCTCTGTATTAGAGACTCTAGAAAGCAAGAGCGTGCTTCTTGCTCTAAAGCAGAGTGTGTTTCATGGATGAGAACTGTGCCGTGTGTTTCCCGTCAGAAACGGAGTTAAGTGCCAGGCTCTGTGCCTTTCTTCAAGCAAGACTTCTTTTCAGGTAAACGCAGTCACTTTTCAGCTCAAACGAAGCTACATTGTTCACGAAGCTCACAAGTTTCTCGCTCTTAACTGAAAAGCATTGGATGTTAGAGGACCTGTGGTTTGTATCAGTTTCAGAAACAGAGTTGAACTAGATATGGTCTGTGTGTGGAGGAAACACAGTTGTTTTGTTCTGAGCACACTCACGTTTCCCTCTGTATTAGAGACTCTAGAAAGCAAAAGCCTGCTTCCTGCTTTAAAGCAGAATGTGTTTCATGGATGAGAACTGTGCCGTGTGTTTCCCTTCAGAAACGGAGTAAATGCCAGAAGTGTGTCTTCCTACAAGCAAGACTTCGTTTCAGGTAAACGCAGTCACTTTTCAGCTCAAACGAAGCTACATTGTTCACGAAGCTCACACGTTTCTCGCTCTTAACTGAAAAGCATTGGATGTTAGAGGACCTGTGGTTTGTATCAGTTTCAGAAACAGAGTTGAACTAGATATGGTCTGTGTGTGTAGGAAACACAGTTCTTTTGTTCTGAGCACACTCACGTTTCCCTCTGTATTAGAGATTCTGGAAAGCAAGAGCGTGCTTCTTGCTCTAAAGCAGAATGTGTTTCATGGATGAGGATTGTGCCGTGTGTTTCCCTTCAGAAACGGAGTTAAATGCCAAAAGTGTGTCTTCCTACAAGCACGACTTCGTTTCAGGTAAATGCAGTCACTTTACACCTCAAACGAATCTACATTGTTCACGAAGCTCACACGTTTCTCACTCTTAACTGAAAAGCATTGGATGTTAGAGGACCTGTGGTTTCTATCAGTTTCAGAAACAGAGTTGAACTAGATATGGGCCGTGTGTGTAGGAAACACAGTTCTTTTGTTCTGAGCACACTCACTTTTCCCTCTGTAGTAGAGACTCTAGAAAGCAAGAGCGTGCTTCTTGCTCTAATGCAGAGTGTGTTTCATGGATGAAAACTGTGCCGTGTGTTTCCCTTCAGAAACGGAGTTAAATGCCAGGCTCTGTGTCTTTCTTCATGGAAGACTTCGTTTCAGGTAAACGCAGTAACTTTTTAGCTGAAACGAAGCTACATTGTTCACGAAGCTCACACATTTCTCGCTCTTAACTGAAAAGCATTGGATGTTAGAGTACCTGTGGTTTGTATCAGTTTCAGAAACAGAGTTGAACTAGATATGGTCTGAGTGTGTAGGAAACACAGTTCTTTTGTTCTGAGCACTCTCACGTTTCCCTCTATATTAGATAATCTAGAAAGCAAGAGCGTGCTTCTTGCTCTAAAGCAGAGTGTGTTTCATGGATGAGAACTGTGCCGTGTGTTTCCCTTCAGAAACAGAGTTAAATGCCAGGCGCATGTTTTCCTACAAGCAAGACTTCGTTTCAGGTAAACGCAGTCACTTTTCACCTCAAACGAAGCTACATTGTTCACAAAGCTCACATGTTTCTCCCTCTTACCTGAAAAGCATTGGATGTTAGACGACCTGGGGTTTGTATCAATTTTAGAAACAGAGTTGAACTAGATATGGTCCGTGTGTGTAGGAAACACAGTTCTTTTGTTCTGAGTACACTCACGTTTCCCTCTGTATTAGAGACTCTAGAAAGCAAGAGCGTGCTTCTTGCTCTAAAGCAGAGTGTGTTCCATGGATGAGAACTGTGCCGTGTGTTTCCCTTCAGAAACGGAGTCAAATGCCAGGCTCTGTGTCTTCCTACATGCAAGAATCGTTTCAGGTAAACGCAGTCACTTTTCAGCTCAAACGAAGCTACATTGTTCACAAAGCTCAAAAGTTTCTCGCTCTTAACTGAAAAGCATTGGATGTTAGAGGACCTGTGGTGTGTATCAGTTTCAGAAACAGAGTTGAACAAGATATGGTCCGTGTGTAGGAAACACAGTTCTTTTGTTCTGAGCACACTCACGTTTCCCTCTGTATTAGAGACTCTAGAAAGCAAAAGCCTGCTTCTTGCTTTAAAGCAGAACGTGTTTCATGGATGAGAACTGTGCCGTGTGTTTCCCTTCAGAAACGGAGTAAATGCCAGAAGTGTGTCTTCCTACAAGCAAGACTTCGTTTCAGGTAAACGCAGTCACTTTTCAGCTCAAACGAAGCTACATTGTTCACGAAGCTCACACGTTTCTCGCTCTTAACTGAAAAGCATTGGATGTTAGAGGACCTGTGGTTTGTATCAGTTTCAGAAACAGAGTTGAACTAGATATGGTCTGTGTGTGTAGGAAACACAGTTCTTTTGTTCTGAGCACACTCACGTTTCCCTCTGTATTAGAGATTCTGGAAAGCAAGAGCGTGCTTCTTGCTCTAAAGCAGAATGTGTTTCATGGATGAGGATTGTGCCGTGTGTTTCCCTTCAGAAACGGAGTTAAATGCCAAAAGTGTGTCTTCCTACAAGCACGACTTCGTTTCAGGTAAATGCAGTCACTTTACACCTCAAACGAATCTACATTGTTCACGAAGCTCACACGTTTCTCACTCTTAACTGAAAAGCATTGGATGTTAGAGGACCTGTGGTTTCTATCAGTTTCAGAAACAGAGTTGAACTAGATATGGGCCGTGTGTGTAGGAAACACAGTTCTTTTGTTCTGAGCACACTCACTTTTCCCTCTGTAGTAGAGACTCTAGAAAGCAAGAGCGTGCTTCTTGCTCTAATGCAGAGTGTGTTTCATGGATGAAAACTGTGCCGTGTGTTTCCCTTCAGAAACGGAGTTAAATGCCAGGCTCTGTGTCTTTCTTCATGGAAGACTTCGTTTCAGGTAAACGCAGTAACTTTTTAGCTGAAACGAAGCTACATTGTTCACGAAGCTCACACATTTCTCGCTCTTAACTGAAAAGCATTGGATGTTAGAGGACCTGTGGTTTGTATCAGTTTCAGAAACAGAGTTGAACTAGGTATGGTCTGTGTGTGTAGGAAACACAGTTTTTTTGTTCTGAGCACACTCACGTTTCCCTCTGTATTAGAGACTCTAGAAAGCAAGAGCGTGCTTCTTGCTCTAAAGCAGAGTGTTTTCATGGAAGAGAACTGTGCTGTGTGTTTCCCTTCAGAAACGGAGTTAAATGCCAGGCATGTGTCTTCCTACAAGCAAGATTTCTTTTCAGGTAAACGCAGTCAATTTTCAGCTCAAACGAAGCTACATTGTTCACAAAGCTCACACGTTTCTCCCTCTTAACTGAAAAGCATTGGATGTTAGACGACCTGGGGTTTGTATCAATTTTAGAAACAGAGTTGAACTAGATATGGTCCGTGTGTGTAGGAAACACAGTTCTTTTGTTCTGAGTACACTCACGTTTCCCTCTGTATTAGAGACTCTAGAAAGCAAGAGCGTGCTTCTTGCTCTAAAGCAGATGGTGTTTCATGGATGAGAACTGTGCCGTGTGTTTCCCTTCAGAAACGGAGTTAAATGCCAGGCTCTGTGTCTTCCTACAAGCAAGAATCGTTTCAGGTAAACCCAGTCACTTTTCATCTCAAACGAAGCTACATTGTTCACGAAGCTCACACGTTTCTCGCTCTTACCTGAAAAGTATTGGATGTTAGACAACCTGTGGTTTGTATCAGTTTTAGAAACAGAGTTGAACTTGATATGGTCCGTGTGTAGGAAACACAGTTCTTTTGTTCTGCGCACACTCACGTTTCCCTCTGTATTAGAGACTCTAGAAAGCAAGAGCGTGCTTCTTGCTCTAAAGCAGAGTGTGTTTCATGGATGAGAACTGTGCCGTGTGTTTCCCGTCAGAAACGGAGTTAAATGCCAGGCTCTGTGCCTTTCTTCAAGCAAGACTTCTTTTCAGGTAAACGCAGTCACTTTTCAGCTCAAACGAAGCTACATTGTTCACGAAGCTCACAAGTTTCTCGCTCTTAACTGAAAAGCATTGGATGTTAGAGGACCTGTGGTTTGTATCAGTTTCAGAAACAGAGTTGAACTAGATATGGTCTGTGTGTGGAGGAAACACAGTTCTTTTGTTCTGAGCACACTCACGTTTCCCTCTGTATTAGAGACTCTAGAAAGCAAAAGCCTGCTTCCTGCTTTAAAGCAGAACGTGTTTCATGGATGAGAACTGTGCCGTGTGTTTCCCTTTAGAAACGGAGTAAATGCCAGAAGTGTGTCTTCCTACAAGCAAGACTTCGTTTCAGGTAAACGCAGTCACTTTTCAGCTCAAACGAAGCTACATTGTTCACGAAGCTCACACGTTTCTCGCTCTTAACTGAAAAGCATTGGATGTTAGAGGACCTGTGGTTTGTATCAGTTTCAGAAACAGAGTTGAACTAGATATGGTCTGTGTGTGTAGGAAACACAGTTCTTTTGTTCTGAGCACACTCACGTTTCCCTCTGTATTAGAGATTCTGGAAAGCAAGAGCGTGCTTCTTGCTCTAAAGCAGAATGTGTTTCATGGATGAGGATTGTGCCGTGTGTTTCCCTTCAGAAACGGAGTTAAATGCCAAAAGTGTGTCTTCCTACAAGCACGACTTCGTTTCAGGTAAATGCAGTCACTTTACACCTCAAACGAATCTACATTGTTCACGAAGCTCACACGTTTCTCACTCTTAACTGAAAAGCATTGGATGTTAGAGGACCTGTGGTTTCTATCAGTTTCAGAAACAGAGTTGAACTAGATATGGGCCGTGTGTGTAGGAAACACAGTTCTTTTGTTCTGAGCACACTCACTTTTCCCTCTGTAGTAGAGACTCTAGAAAGCAAGAGCGTGCTTCTTGCTCTAAAGCAGAGTGTGTTTCATGGATGAGAACTGTGCCGTGTGTTTCCCTTCAGAAACGGAGTTAAATGCCAGGCTCTGTGTCTTCCTACAAGCAAGAATCGTTTCAGGTAAGCGCAGTCACTTTTCATCTCAAACGAAGCTACATTGTTCACGAAGCTCACACGTTTCTCGCTCTTACCTAAAAAGTATTGGATGTTAGACAACCTGTGGTTTGTATCAGTTTCAGAAACAGAGTTGAACTTGATATGGTCCGTGTGTAGGAAACACAGTTCTTTTGTTCTGCGCACACTCACGTTTCCCTCTGTATAGAGACTCTAGAAAGCAAGAGCGTGCTTCTTGCTCTAATGCAGAGTGTGTTTCATGGATGAGAACTGTGCCGTGTGTTTCCCATCAGAAACGGAGTTAAATGCCAGGCTCTGTGCCATTCTTCAAGCAAGACTTCGTTTCAGGTAAACGCAGTCACTTTTCAGCTCAAACGAAGCTACATTGTTCACAAAGCTCACAAGTTTCTCGCTCTTAACTGAAAAGCATTGGATGTTAGAGGACCTGTGGTGTGTATCAGTTTCAGAAACAGAGTTGAACAAGATATGGTCCGTGTGTAGGAAACACAGTTCTTTTGTTCTGAGCACACTCACGTTTCCCTCTGTATTAGAGACTCTAGAAAGCAAGAGCGTGCTTCTTGCTCTAAAGCAGAATGAGTTCCATGGATGAGGACTGTGCCGTGTGTTTCCCTTCAGAAACGGAGTTAAATGACAGGCTCTGTGTCGTTCTTCAAGCAAGACTTCGTTTCAGGTAAACGCAGTCACTTTTCACCTCAAACGAAGCTACATTGTTCACAAAGCCCACACGTTTCTCGCTCTTAACTGAAAAGAATTGTATGTTAGAGGACCTGTGTTTTGTATCAGTTTCAGAAACAGAGTTGAACTAGATATGGTCCGTGTGTAGGAAACACAGTTCTTTTGTTCTGAGCACACTCACGTTTCCCTCTGTATTAGAGACTCTAGAAAGCAAAAGCCTGCTTCTTGCTTTAAAGCAGAACGTGTTTCATGGATGAGAACTGTGCCGTGTGTTTCCCTTCAGAAACGGAGTAAATGCCAGAAGTGTGTCTTCCTACAAGCAAGACTTCGTTTCAGGTAAACGCAGTCACTTTTCAGCTCAAACGAAGCTACATTGTTCACGAAGCTCACACGTTTCTCGCTCTTAACTGAAAAGCATTGGATGTTAGAGGACCTGTGGTTTGTATCAGTTTCAGAAACAGAGTTGAACTAGATATGGTCTGTGTGTGTAGGAAACACAGTTCTTTTGTTCTGAGCACACTCACGTTTCCCTCTGTATTAGAGATTCTGGAAAGCAAGAGCGTGCTTCTTGCTCTAAAGCAGAATGTGTTTCATGGATGAGGATTGTGCCGTGTGTTTCCCTTCAGAAACGGAGTTAAATGCCAAAAGTGTGTCTTCCTACAAGCACGACTTCGTTTCAGGTAAATGCAGTCACTTTACACCTCAAACGAATCTACATTGTTCACGAAGCTCACACGTTTCTCACTCTTAACTGAAAAGCATTGGATGTTAGAGGACCTGTGGTTTCTATCAGTTTCAGAAACAGAGTTGAACTAGATATGGGCCGTGTGTGTAGGAAACACAGTTCTTTTGTTCTGAGCACACTCACTTTTCCCTCTGTAGTAGAGACTCTAGAAAGCAAGAGCGTGCTTCTTGCTCTAATGCAGAGTGTGTTTCATGGATGAAAACTGTGCCGTGTGTTTCCCTTCAGAAACGGAGTTAAATGCCAGGCTCTGTGTCTTTCTTCATGGAAGACTTCGTTTCAGGTAAACGCAGTAACTTTTTAGCTGAAACGAAGCTACATTGTTCACGAAGCTCACACGTTTCTCGCTCTTACCTAAAAAGTATTGGATGTTAGACGACCTGTGGTTTGTATCAGTTTCAGAAACAGAGTTGAACTTGATATGGTCCGTGTGTAGGAAACACAGTTCTTTTGTTCTGCGCACACTCACGTTTCCCTCTGTATTAGAGACTCTAGAAAGCAAGAGCGTGCTTCTTGCTCTAATGCAGAGTGTGTTTCATGGATGAGAACTGTGCCGTGTGTTTCCCATCAGAAACGGAGTTAAATGCCAGGCTCTGTGCCATTCTTCAAGCAAGACTTCGTTTCAGGTAAACGCAGTCACTTTTCAGCTCAAACGAAGCTACATTGTTCACAAAGCTCCCACGTTTCTCCCTCTTAACTGAAAAGCATTGGATGTTAGAGGACCTGTGGTTTGTATCAGTTTCAGAAACAGAGTTGAACTAGATATGGTCTGTGTGTGTAGGAAACACAGTTCTTTTGTTCTGAGCACACTCACGTTTCCCTCTGTATTAGAGACTCTAGAAAGCAAGAGCGTGCTTCTTGCTCTAAAGCAGAGTGTTTTCATGGAAGAGAACTGTGCCGTGTGTTTCCCTTCAGAAACGGAGTTAAATGCCAGGCATGTGTCTTCCTACAAGCAAGACTTCTTTTCAGGTAAACGCAGTCAATTTTCAGCTCAAACGAAGCTACATTGTTCACAAAGCTCACACGTTTCTCCCTCTTAACTGAAAAGCATTGGATGTTAGACGACCTGGGGTTTGTATCAATTTTAGAAACAGAGTTGAACTAGATATGGTCCGTGTGTGTAGGAAACACAGTTCTTTTGTTCTGAGTACACTCACGTTTCCCTCTGTATTAGAGACTCTAGAAAGCAAGAGCGTGCTTCTTGCTCTAAAGCAGATGGTGTTTCATGGATGAGAACTGTGCCGTGTGTTTCCCTTCAGAAACGGAGTTAAATGCCAGGCTCTGTGTCTTCCTACAAGCAAGAATCGTTTCAGGTAAACGCAGTCACTTTTCATCTCAAACGAAGCTACATTGTTCACGAAGCTCACACGTTTCTCGCTCTTACCTGAAAAGTATTGGATGTTAGACAACCTGTGGTTTGTATCAGTTTTAGAAACAGCGTTGAACTTGATATGGTCCGTGTGTAGGAAACACAGTTCTTTTGTTCTGCGCACACTCACGTTTCCCTCTGTATTAGAGACTCTAGAAAGCAAGAGCGTGCTTCTTGCTCTAAAGCAGAGTGTGTTTCATGGATGAGAACTGTGCCGTGTGTTTCCCGTCAGAAACGGAGTTAAATGCCAGGCTCTGTGCCTTTCTTCAAGCAAGACTTCTTTTCAGGTAAACGCAGTCACTTTTCAGCTCAAACGAAGCTACATTGTTCACGAAGCTCACAAGTTTCTCGCTCTTAACTGAAAAGCATTGGATGTTAGAGGACCTGTGGTTTGTATCAGTTTCAGAAACAGAGTTGAACTAGATATGGTCTGTGTGTGGAGGAAACACAGTTCTTTTGTTCTGAGCACACTCACGTTTCCCTCTGTATTAGAGACTCTAGAAAGCAAAAGCCTGCTTCCTGCTTTAAAGCAGAATGTGTTTCATGGATGAGAACTGTGCCGTGTGTTTCCCTTCAGAAACGGAGTAAATGCCAGAAGTGTGTCTTCCTACAAGCAAGACTTCGTTTCAGGTAAACGCAGTCACTTTTCAGCTCAAACGAAGCTACATTGTTCACGAAGCTCACACGTTTCTCGCTCTTAACTGAAAAGCATTGGATGTTAGAGGACCTGTGGTTTGTATCAGTTTCAGAAACAGAGTTGAACTAGATATGGTCTGTGTGTGTAGGAAACACAGTTCTTTTGTTCTGAGCACACTCACGTTTCCCTCTGTATTAGAGATTCTGGAAAGCAAGAGCGTGCTTCTTGCTCTAAAGCAGAATGTGTTTCATGGATGAGGATTGTGCCGTGTGTTTCCCTTCAGAAACGGAGTTAAATGCCAAAAGTGTGTCTTCCTACAAGCACGACTTCGTTTCAGGTAAATGCAGTCACTTTACACCTCAAACGAATCTACATTGTTCACGAAGCTCACACGTTTCTCACTCTTAACTGAAAAGCATTGGATGTTAGAGGACCTGTGGTTTCTATCAGTTTCAGAAACAGAGTTGAACTAGATATGGGCCGTGTGTGTAGGAAACACAGTTCTTTTGTTCTGAGCACACTCACTTTTCCCTCTGTAGTAGAGACTCTAGAAAGCAAGAGCGTGCTTCTTGCTCTAATGCAGAGTGTGTTTCATGGATGAAAACTGTGCCGTGTGTTTCCCTTCAGAAACGGAGTTAAATGCCAGGCTCTGTGTCTTTCTTCATGGAAGACTTCGTTTCAGGTAAACGCAGTAACTTTTTAGCTGAAACGAAGCTACATTGTTCACGAAGCTCACACATTTCTCGCTCTTAACTGAAAAGCATTGGATGTTAGAGTACCTGTGGTTTGTATCAGTTTCAGAAACAGAGTTGAACTAGATATGGTCTGAGTGTGTAGGAAACACAGTTCTTTTGTTCTGAGCACTCTCACGTTTCCCTCTATATTAGATAATCTAGAAAGCAAGAGCGTGCTTCTTGCTCTAAAGCAGAGTGTGTTTCATGGATGAGAACTGTGCCGTGTGTTTCCCTTCAGAAACAGAGTTAAATGCCAGGCGCATGTCTTCCTACAAGCAAGACTTCGTTTCAGGTAAACGCAGTCACTTTTCACCTCAAACGAAGCTACATTGTTCACAAAGCTCACATGTTTCTCCCTCTTAACTGAAAAGCATTACATGTTAGACGACCTGGGGTTTGTATCAATTTTAGAAACAGAGTTGAACTAGATTGGTCCGTGTGTGTAGGAAACACAGTTCTTTTGTTCTGAGTACACTCACGTTTCCCTCTGTATTAGAGACTCTAGAAAGCAAGAGCGTGCTTCTTGCTCTAAAGCAGAGTGTGTTCCATGGATGAGAACTGTGCCGTGTGTTTCCCTTCAGAAACGGAGTTAAATGCCAGGCTCTGTGTCTTCCTACATGCAAGAATCGTTTCAGGTAAACGCAGTCACTTTTCATCTCAAACGAAGCTACATTGTTCACGAAGCTCACACGTTTCTCGCTCTTACGTAAAAAGTATTGGATGTTAGACAACCTGTGGTTTGTATCAGTTTCAGAAACAGAGTTGAACTTGATATGGTCCGTGTGTAGGAAACACAGTTCTTTTGTTCTGCGCACACTCACGTTTCCCTCTGTATTAGAGACTCTAGAAAGCAAGAGCGTGCTTCTTGCTCTAATGCAGAGTGTGTTTCATGGATGAGAACTGTGCCGTGTGTTTCCCATCAGAAACGGAGTTAAATGCCAGGCTCTGTGCCATTCTTCAAGCAAGACTTCGTTTCAGGTAAACGCAGTCACTTTTCAGCTCAAACGAAGCTACATTGTTCACAAAGCTCACAAGTTTCTCGCTCTTAACTGAAAAGCATTGGATGTTAGAGGACCTATGGTTTGTATCAGTTTCAGAAACAGAGTTGAACAAGATATGGTCCGTGTGTAGGAAACACAGTTCTTTTGTTCTGAGCACACTCACGTTTCCCTCTGTATTAGAGACTCTAGAAAGCAAGAGCGTGCTTCTTGCTCTAAAGCAGAATGAGTTCCATGGATGAGGACTGTGCCGTGTGTTTCCCTTCAGAAACGGAGTTAAATGACAGGCTCTGTGTCGTTCTTCAAGCAAGACTTCGTTTCAGGTAAACGCAGTCACTTTTTACCTCAAACGAAGCTACATTGTTCACAAAGCCCACACGTTTCTCGCTCTTAACTGAAAAGAATTGTATGTTAGAGGACCTGTGTTTTGTATCAGTTTCAGAAACAGAGTTGAACTAGATATGGTCCGTGTGTAGGAAACACAGTTCTTTTGTTCTGAGCACACTCACGTTTCCCTCTGTATTAGAGACTCTAGAAAGCAAAAGCCTGCTTCTTGCTTTAAAGCAGAACGTGTTTCATGGATGAGAACTGTGCCGTGTGTTTCCCTTCAGAAACGGAGTAAATGCCAGAAGTGTGTCTTCCTACAAGCAAGACTTCGTTTCAGGTAAACGCAGTCACTTTTCAGCTCAAACGAAGCTACATTGTTCACGAAGCTCACACGTTTCTCGCTCTTAACTGAAAAGCATTGGATGTTAGAGGACCTGTGGTTTGTATCAGTTTCAGAAACAGAGTTGAACTAGATATGGTCTGTGTGTGTAGGAAACACAGTTCTTTTGTTCTGAGCACACTCACGTTTCCCTCTGTATTAGAGATTCTGGAAAGCAAGAGCGTGCTTCTTGCTCTAAAGCAGAATGTGTTTCATGGATGAGGATTGTGCCGTGTGTTTCCCTTCAGAAACGGAGTTAAATGCCAAAAGTGTGTCTTCCTACAAGCACGACTTCGTTTCAGGTAAATGCAGTCACTTTACACCTCAAACGAATCTACATTGTTCACGAAGCTCACACGTTTCTCACTCTTAACTGAAAAGCATTGGATGTTAGAGGACCTGTGGTTTCTATCAGTTTCAGAAACAGAGTTGAACTAGATAAGGGCCGTGTGTGTAGGAAACACAGTTCTTTTGTTCTGAGCACACTCACTTTTCCCTCTGTAGTAGAGACTCTAGAAAGCAAGAGCGTGCTTCTTGCTCTAATGCAGAGTGTGTTTCATGGATGAAAACTGTGCCGTGTGTTTCCCTTCAGAAACGGAGTTAAATGCCAGGCTCTGTGTCTTTCTTCATGGAAGACTTCGTTTCAGGTAAACGCAGTAACTTTTTAGCTGAAACGAAGCTACATTGTTCACGAAGCTCACACATTTCTCGCTCTTAACTGAAAAGCATTGGATGTTAGAGGACCTGTGGTTTGTATCAGTTTCAGAAACAGAGTTGAACTAGGTATGGTCTGTGTGTGTAGGAAACACAGTTCTTTTGTTCTGAGCACACTCACGTTTCCCTCTGTATTAGAGACTCTAGAAAGCAAGAGCGTGCTTCTTGCTCTAAAGCAGAGTGTTTTCATGGAAGAGAACTGTGCCGTGTGTTTCCCTTCAGAAACGGAGTTAAATGCCAGGCATGTGTCTTCCTACAAGCAAGATTTCTTTTCAGGTAAACGCAGTCAATTTTCAGCTCAAACGAAGCTACATTGTTCACAAAGCTCACACGTTTCTCGCTCTTAACTGAAAAGCATTGGATGTTAGATGACCTGGGGTTTGTATCAATTTTAGAAACAGAGTTGAACTAGATATGGTCCGTGTGTGTAGGAAACACAGTTCTTTTGTTCTGAGCACACTCACGTTTCCCTCTGTATTAGAGATTCTGGAAAGCAAGAGCGTGCTTCTTGCTCTAAAGCAGAATGTGTTTCATGGATGAGGATTGTGCCGTGTGTTTCCCTTCAGAAACGGAGTTAAATGCCAAAAGTGTGTCTTCCTACAAGCACGACTTCGTTTCAGGTAAATGCAGTCACTTTACACCTCAAACGAATCTACATTGTTCACGAAGCTCACACGTTTCTCACTCTTAACTGAAAAGCATTGGATGTTAGAGGACCTGTGGTTTCTATCAGTTTCAGAAACAGAGTTGAACTAGATATGGGCCGTGTGTGTAGGAAACACAGTTCTTTTGTTCTGAGCACACTCACTTTTCCCTCTGTAGTAGAGACTCTAGAAAGCAAGAGCGTGCTTCTTGCTCTAATGCAGAGTGTGTTTCATGGATGAAAACTGTGCCGTGTGTTTCCCTTCAGAAACGGAGTTAAATGCCAGGCTCTGTGTCTTTCTTCATGGAAGACTTCGTTTCAGGTAAACGCAGTAACTTTTTAGCTGAAACGAAGCTACATTGTTCACGAAGCTCACACATTTCTCGCTCTTAACTGAAAAGCATTGGATGTTAGAGTACCTGTGGTTTGTATCAGTTTCAGAAACAGAGTTGAACTAGATATGGTCTGAGTGTGTAGGAAACACAGTTCTTTTGTTCTGAGCACTCTCACGTTTCCCTCTATATTAGATAATCTAGAAAGCAAGAGCGTGCTTCTTGCTCTAAAGCAGAGTGTGTTTCATGGATGAGAACTGTGCCGTGTGTTTCCCTTCAGAAACAGAGTTAAATGCCAGGCGCATGTCTTCCTACAAGCAAGACTTCGTTTCAGGTAAACGCAGTCACTTTTCACCTCAAACGAAGCTACATTGTTCACAAAGCTCACATGTTTCTCCCTCTTAACTGAAAAGCATTACATGTTAGACGACCTGGGGTTTGTATCAATTTTAGAAACAGAGTTGAACTAGATTGGTCCGTGTGTGTAGGAAACACAGTTCTTTTGTTCTGAGTACACTCACGTTTCCCTCTGTATTAGAGACTCTAGAAAGCAAGAGCGTGCTTCTTGCTCTAAAGCAGAGTGTGTTCCATGGATGAGAACTGTGCCGTGTGTTTCCCTTCAGAAACGGAGTTAAATGCCAGGCTCTGTGTCTTCCTACATGCAAGAATCGTTTCAGGTAAACGCAGTCACTTTTCATCTCAAACGAAGCTACATTGTTCACGAAGCTCACACGTTTCTCGCTCTTACGTAAAAAGTATTGGATGTTAGACAACCTGTGGTTTGTATCAGTTTCAGAAACAGAGTTGAACTTGATATGGTCCGTGTGTAGGAAACACAGTTCTTTTGTTCTGCGCACACTCACGTTTCCCTCTGTATTAGAGACTCTAGAAAGCAAGAGCGTGCTTCTTGCTCTAATGCAGAGTGTGTTTCATGGATGAGAACTGTGCCGTGTGTTTCCCATCAGAAACGGAGTTAAATGCCAGGCTCTGTGCCATTCTTCAAGCAAGACTTCGTTTCAGGTAAACGCAGTCACTTTTCAGCTCAAACGAAGCTACATTGTTCACAAAGCTCACAAGTTTCTCGCTCTTAACTGAAAAGCATTGGATGTTAGAGGACCTGTGGTGTGTATCAGTTTCAGAAACAGAGTTGAACAAGATATGGTCCGTGTGTAGGAAACACAGTTCTTTTGTTCTGAGCACACTCACGTTTCCCTCTGTATTAGAGACTCTAGAAAGCAAGAGCGTGCTTCTTGCTCTAAAGCAGAATGAGTTCCATGGATGAGGACTGTGCCGTGTGTTTCCCTTCAGAAACGGAGTTAAATGACAGGCTCTGTGTCGTTCTTCAAGCAAGACTTCGTTTCAGGTAAACGCAGTCACTTTTTACCTCAAACGAAGCTACATTGTTCACAAAGCCCACACGTTTCTCGCTCTTAACTGAAAAGAATTGTATGTTAGAGGACCTGTGTTTTGTATCAGTTTCAGAAACAGAGTTGAACTAGATATGGTCCGTGTGTAGGAAACACAGTTCTTTTGTTCTGAGCACACTCACGTTTCCCTCTGTATTAGAGACTCTAGAAAGCAAAAGCCTGCTTCTTGCTTTAAAGCAGAACGTGTTTCATGGATGAGAACTGTGCCGTGTGTTTCCCTTCAGAAACGGAGTAAATGCCAGAAGTGTGTCTTCCTACAAGCAAGACTTCGTTTCAGGTAAACGCAGTCACTTTTCAGCTCAAACGAAGCTACATTGTTCACGAAGCTCACACGTTTCTCGCTCTTAACTGAAAAGCATTGGATGTTAGAGGACCTGTGGTTTGTATCAGTTTCAGAAACAGAGTTGAACTAGATATGGTCTGTGTGTGTAGGAAACACAGTTCTTTTGTTCTGAGCACACTCACGTTTCCCTCTGTATTAGAGATTCTGGAAAGCAAGAGCGTGCTTCTTGCTTTAAAGCAGAATGTGTTTCATGGATGAGGATTGTGCCGTGTGTTTCCCTTCAGAAACGGAGTTAAATGCCAAAAGTGTGTCTTCCTACAAGCACGACTTCGTTTCAGGTAAATGCAGTCACTTTACACCTCAAACGAATCTACATTGTTCACGAAGCTCACACGTTTCTCACTCTTAACTGAAAAGCATTGGATGTTAGAGGACCTGTGGTTTCTATCAGTTTCAGAAACAGAGTTGAACTAGATAAGGGCCGTGTGTGTAGGAAACACAGTTCTTTTGTTCTGAGCACACTCACTTTTCCCTCTGTAGTAGAGACTCTAGAAAGCAAGAGCGTGCTTCTTGCTCTAATGCAGAGTGTGTTTCATGGATGAAAACTGTGCCGTGTGTTTCCCTTCAGAAACGGAGTTAAATGCCAGGCTCTGTGTCTTTCTTCATGGAAGACTTCGTTTCAGGTAAACGCAGTAACTTTTTAGCTGAAACGAAGCTACATTGTTCACGAAGCTCACACATTTCTCGCTCTTAACTGAAAAGCATTGGATGTTAGAGGACCTGTGGTTTGTATCAGTTTCAGAAACAGAGTTGAACTAGGTATGGTCTGTGTGTGTAGGAAACACAGTTCTTTTGTTCTGAGCACACTCACGTTTCCCTCTGTATTAGAGACTCTAGAAAGCAAGAGCGTGCTTCTTGCTCTAAAGCAGAGTGTTTTCATGGAAGAGAACTGTGCCGTGTGTTTCCCTTCAGAAACGGAGTTAAATGCCAGGCATGTGTCTTCCTACAAGCAAGATTTCTTTTCAGGTAAACGCAGTCACTTTTCAGCTCAAACGAAGCTACATTGTTCACAAAGCTCACACGTTTCTCCCTCTTAACTGAAAAGCATTGGATGTTAGACGACCTGGGGTTTGTATCAATTTTAGAAACAGAGTTGAACTAGATATGGTCCGTGTGTGTAGGAAACACAGTTCTTTTGTTCTGAGTACACTCACGTTTCCCTCTGTATTAGAGACTCTAGAAAGCAAGAGCGTGCTTCTTGCTCTAAAGCAGAGTGTGTTTCATGGATGAGAACTGTGCCGTGTGTTTCCCTTCAGAAACGGAGTTAAATGCCAGGCTCTGTGTCTTCCTACAAGCAAGAATCGTTTCAGGTAAGCGCAGTCACTTTTCATCTCAAACGAAGCTACATTGTTCACGAAGCTCACACGTTTCTCGCTCTTACCTAAAAAGTATTGGATGTTAGACAACCTGTGGTTTGTATCAGTTTCAGAAACAGAGTTGAACTTGATATGGTCCGTGTGTAGGAAACACAGTTCTTTTGTTCTGCGCACACTCACGTTTCCCTCTGTATTAGAGACTCTAGAAAGCAAGAGCGTGCTTCTTGCTCTAATGCAGAGTGTGTTTCATGGATGAGAACTGTGCCGTGTGTTTCCCGTCAGAAACGGAGTTAAATGCCAGGCTCTGTGCCATTCTTCAAGCAAGACTTCGTTTCAGGTAAACGCAGTCACTTTTCAGCTCAAACGAAGCTACATTGTTCACAAAGCTCACAAGTTTCTCGCTCTTAACTGAAAAGCATTGGATGTTAGAGGACCTGTGGTGTGTATCAGTTTCAGAAACAGAGTTGAACAAGATATGGTCCGTGTGTAGGAAACACAGTTCTTTTGTTCTGAGCACACTCACGTTTCCCTCTGTATTAGAGACTCTAGAAAGCAAGAGCGTGCTTCTTGCTCTAAAGCAGAATGAGTTCCATGGATGAGGACTGTGCCGTGTGTTTCCCTTCAGAAACGGAGTTAAATGACAGGCTCTGTGTCGTTCTTCAAGCAAGACTTCGTTTCAGGTAAACGCAGTCACTTTTCACCTCAAACGAAGCTACATTGTTCACAAAGCCCACACGTTTCTCGCTCTTAACTGAAAAGAATTGTATGTTAGAGGACCTGTGTTTTGTATCAGTTTCAGAAACAGAGTTGAACTAGATATGGTCCGTGTGTAGGAAACACAGTTCTTTTGTTCTGAGCACACTCACGTTTCCCTCTGTATTAGAGACTCTAGAAAGCAAAAGCCTGCTTCTTGCTTTAAAGCAGAACGTGTTTCATGGATGAGAACTGTGCCGTGTGTTTCCCTTCAGAAACGGAGTAAATGCCAGAAGTGTGTCTTCCTACAAGCAAGACTTCGTTTCAGGTAAACGCAGTCACTTTTCAGCTCAAACGAAGCTACATTGTTCACGAAGCTCACACGTTTCTCGCTCTTAACTGAAAAGCATTGGATGTTAGAGGACCTGTGGTTTGTATCAGTTTCAGAAACAGAGTTGAACTAGATATGGTCTGTGTGTGTAGGAAACACAGTTCTTTTGTTCTGAGCACACTCACGTTTCCCTCTGTATTAGAGATTCTGGAAAGCAAGAGCGTGCTTCTTGCTCTAAAGCAGAATGTGTTTCATGGATGAGGATTGTGCCGTGTGTTTCCCTTCAGAAACGGAGTTAAATGCCAAAAGTGTGTCTTCCTACAAGCACGACGTCGTTTCAGGTAAATGCAGTCACTTTACACCTCAAACGAATCTACATTGTTCACGAAGCTCACACGTTTCTCACTCTTAACTGAAAAGCATTGGATGTTAGAGGACCTGTGGTTTGTATCAGTTTCAGAAACAGAGTTGAACTAGATATGGGCCGTGTGTGTAGGAAACACAGTTCTTTTGTTCTGAGCACACTCACTTTTCCTTCTGTAGTAGAGACTCTAGAAAGAAAGAGCGTGCTTCTTGCTCTAATGCAGAGTGTGTTTCATGGATGAAAACTGGGCCGTGTGTTTCCCTTCAGAAACGGAGTTAAATGCCAGGCTCTGTGTCTTTCTTCATGGAAGACTTCGTTTCAGGTAAACGCAGTAACTTTTTAGCTGAAACGAAGCTACATTGTTCACGAAGCTCACACATTTCTCGCTCTTAACTGAAAAGCATTGGATGTTAGAGGACCTGTGGTTTGTATCAGTTTCAGAAACAGAGTTGAACTAGATATGGTCTGTGTGTGTAGGAAACACAGTTCTTTTGTTCTGAGCACACTCACGTTTCCCTCTGTATTAGAGACTCTAGAAAGCAAGAGCGTGCTTCTTGCTCTAAAGCAGAGTGTTTTCATGGAAGAGAACTGTGCCGTGTGTTTCCCTTCAGAAACGGAGTTAAATGCCAGGCATGTGTCTTCCTACAAGCAAGACTTCTTTTCAGGTAAACGCAGTCACTTTTCATCTCAAACGAAGCTACATTGTTCCAAAGCTCACACGTTTCTCCCTCTTAACTGAAAAGCATTGGATGTTAGACGACCTGGGGTTTGTATCAATTTTAGAAACGGAGTTGAACTAGATATGGTCCGTGTGTGTAGGAAACACAGTTCTTTTGTTCTGAGTACACTCACGTTTCCCTCTGTATTAGAGACTCTAGAAAGCAAGAGCGTGCTTCTTGCTCTAAAGCAGATGGTGTTTCATGGATGAGAACTGTGCCGTGTGTTTCCCTTCAGAAACGGAGTTAAATGCCAGGCTCTGTGTCTTCCTACAAGCAAGAATCGTTTCAGGTAAACGCAGTCACTTTTCATCTCAAACGAAGCTACATTGTTCACGAAGCTCACACGTTTCTCGCTCTTACCTGAAAAGTATTGGATGTTAGACAACCTGTGGTTTGTATCAGTTTTAGAAACAGAGTTGAACTTGATATGGTCCGTGTGTAGGAAACACAGTTCTTTTGTTCTGAGCACACTCACGTTTCCCTCTGTATTAGAGACTCTAGAAAGCAAGAGCGTGCTTCTTGCTCTAAAGCAGAGTGTGTTTCATGGATGAGAACTGTGCCGTGTGTTTCCCATCAGAAACGGAGTTAAATGCCAGGCTCTGTGCCTTTCTTCAAGGAAGACTTCTTTTCAGGTAAACGCAGTCACTTTTCAGCTCAAACGAAGCTACATTGTTCACGAAGCTCACAAGTTTCTCGCTCTTAACTGAAAAGCATTGGATGTTAGAGGACCTGTGGTTTGTATCAGTTTCAGAAACAGAGTTGAACTAGATATGGTCTGTGTGTGGAGGAAACACAGTTCTTTTGTTCTGAGCACACTCACGTTTCCCTCTGTATTAGAGACTCTAGAAAGCAAAAGCCTGCTTCCTGCTTTAAAGCAGAACGTGTTTCATGGATGAGAACTGTGCCGTGTGTTTCCCTTTAGAAACGGAGTAAATGCCAGAAGTGTGTCTTCCTACAAGCAAGACTTCGTTTCAGGTAAACGCAGTCACTTTTCAGCTCAAACGAAGCTACATTGTTCACGAAGCTCACACGTTTCTCGCTCTTAACTGAAAAGCATTGGATGTTAGAGGACCTGTGGTTTGTATCAGTTTCAGAAACAGAGTTGAACTAGATATGGTCTGTGTGTGTAGGAAACACAGTTCTTTTGTTCTGAGCACACTCACGTTTCCCTCTGTATTAGAGATTCTGGAAAGCAAGAGCGTGCTTCTTGCTCTAAAGCAGAATGTGTTTCATGGATGAGGATTGTGCCGTGTGTTTCCCTTCAGAAACGGAGTTAAATGCCAAAAGTGTGTCTTCCTACAAGCATGACTTCGTTTCAGGTAAATACAGTCACTTTACACCTCAAACGAATCTACATTGTTCACGAAGCTCACACGTTTCTCACTCTTAACTGAAAAGCATTGGATTTTAGAGGACCTGTGGTTTCTATCAGTTTCAGAAACAGAGTTGAACTAGATATGGGCCGTGTGTGTAGGAAACACAGTTCTTTTGTTCTGAGCACACTCACTTTTCCCTCTGTAGTAGAGACTCTAGAAAGCAAGAGCGTGCTTCTTGCTCTAATGCAGAGTGTGTTTCATGGATGAAAACTGTGCCGTGTGTTTCCCTTCAGAAACGGAGTTAAATGCCAGGCTCTGTGTCTTTCTTCATGGAAGACTTCGTTTCAGGTAAACGCAGTAACTTTTTAGCTGAAACGAAGCTACATTGTTCACGAAGCTCACACGTTTCTCGCTCTTACCAAAAAAGTATTGGATGTTAGACAACCTGTGGTTTGTATCAGTTTCAGAAACAGAGTTGAACTTGATATGGTCCGTGTGTAGGAAACACAGTTCTTTTGTTCTGCGCACACTCACGTTTCCCTCTGTATTAGAGACTCTAGAAAGCAAGAGCGTGCTTCTTGCTCTAATGCAGAGTGTGTTTCATGGATGAGAACTGTGCCGTGTGTTTCCCATCAGAAACGGAGTTAAATGCCAGGCTCTGTGCCATTCTTCAAGCAAGACTTCGTTTCAGGTAAACGCAGTCACTTTTCAGCTCAAACGAAGCTACATTGTTCACAAAGCTCACAAGTTTCTCGCTCTTAACTGAAAAGCATTGGATGTTAGAGGACCTGTGGTGTGTATCAGTTTCAGAAACAGAGTTGAACAAGATATGGTCCGTGTGTAGGAAACACAGTTCTTTTGTTCTGAGCACACTCACGTTTCCCTCTGTATTAGAGACTCTAGAAAGCAAGAGCGTGCTTCTTGCTCTAAAGCAGAATGAGTTCCATGGATGAGGACTGTGCCGTGTGTTTCCCTTCAGAAACGGAGTTAAATGACAGGCTCTGTGTCTTTCTTCAAGCAAGACTTCGTTTCAGGTAAACGCAGTCACTTTTCACCTCAAACGAAGCTACATTGTTCACAAAGCCCACACGTTTCTCGCTCTTAACTGAAAAGAATTGTATGTTAGAGGACCTGTGTTTTGTATCAGTTGCAGAAACAGAGTTGAACTAGATATGGTCCGTGTGTAGGAAACACAGTTCTTTTGTTCTGAGCACACTCACGTTTCCCTCTGCATTAGAGACTCTAGAAAGCAAGAGCGTGCTTCTTGCTCTAAAGCAGAATGAGTTCCATGGATGAGGACTGTGCCGTGTGTTTCCCTTCAGAAACGGAGTTAAATGACAGGCTCTGTGTCGTTCTTCAAGCAAGACTTCGTTTCAGGTAAACGCAGTCACTTTTCACCTCAAACGAAGCTACATTGTTCACAAAGCCCACACGTTTCTCGCTCTTAACTGAAAAGAATTGTATGTTAGAGGACCTGTGTTTTGTATCAGTTTCAGAAACAGAGTTGAACTAGATATGGTCCGTGTGTAGGAAACACAGTTCTTTTGTTCTGAGCACACTCACGTTTCCCTCTGTATTAGAGACTCTAGAAAGCAAAAGCCTGCTTCTTGCTTTAAAGCAGAACGTGTTTCATGGATGAGAACTGTGCCGTGTGTTTCCCTTCAGAAACGGAGTAAATGCCAGAAGTGTGTCTTCCTACAAGCAAGACTTCGTTTCAGGTAAACGCAGTCACTTTTCAGCTCAAACGAAGCTACATTGTTCACGAAGCTCACACGTTTCTCGCTCTTAACTGAAAAGCATTGGATGTTAGAGGACCTGTGGTTTGTATCAGTTTCAGAAACAGAGTTGAACTAGATATGGTCTGTGTGTGTAGGAAACACAGTTCTTTTGTTCTGAGCACACTCACGTTTCCCTCTGTATTAGAGATTCTGTAAAGCAAGAGCGTGCTTCTTGCTCTAAAGCAGAATGTGTTTCATGGATGAGGATTGTGCCGTGTGTTTCCCTTCAGAAACGGAGTTAAATGCCAAAAGTGTGTCTTCCTACAAGCACGACGTCGTTTCAGGTAAATGCAGTCACTTTACACCTCAAACGAATCTACATTGTTCACGAAGCTCACACGTTTCTCACTCTTAACTGAAAAGCATTGGATGTTAGAGGACCTGTGGTTTGTATCAGTTTCAGAAACAGAGTTGAACTAGATATGGGCCGTGTGTGTAGGAAACACAGTTCTTTTGTTCTGAGCACACTCACTTTTCCTTCTGTAGTAGAGACTCTAGAAAGAAAGAGCGTGCTTCTTGCTCTAATGCAGAGTGTGTTTCATGGATGAAAACTGGGCCGTGTGTTTCCCTTCAGAAACGGAGTTAAATGCCAGGCTCTGTGTCTTTCTTCATGGAAGACTTCGTTTCAGGTAAACGCAGTAACTTTTTAGCTGAAACGAAGCTACATTGTTCACGAAGCTCACACATTTCTCGCTCTTAACTGAAAAGCATTGGATGTTAGAGGACCTGTGGTTTGTATCAGTTTCAGAAACAGAGTTGAACTAGATATGGTCTGTGTGTGTAGGAAACACAGTTCTTTTGTTCTGAGCACACTCACGTTTCCCTCTGTATTAGAGACTCTAGAAAGCAAGAGCGTGCTTCTTGCTCTAAAGCAGAGTGTTTTCATGGAAGAGAACTGTGCCTTGTGTTTCCCTTCAGAAACGGAGTTAAATGCCAGGCATGTGTCTTCCTACAAGCAAGACTTCTTTTCAGGTAAACGCAGTCACTTTTCATCTCAAACGAAGCTACATTGTTCCAAAGCTCACACGTTTCTCCCTCTTAACTGAAAAGCATTGGATGTTAGACGACCTGGGGTTTGTATCAATTTCAGAAACAGAGTTGAACTAGATATGGTCCGTGTATGTAGGAAACACAGTTCTTTTGTTCTGAGTACACTCACGTTTCCCTCTGTATTAGAGACTCTAGAAAGAAAGAGCGTGCTTCTTGCTCTAATGCAGAGTGTGTTTCATGGATGAAAACTGGGCCGTGTGTTTCCCTTCAGAAACGGAGTTAAATGCCAGGCTCTGTGTCTTTCTTCATGGAAGACTTCGTTTCAGGTAAACGCAGTAACTTTTTAGCTGAAACGAAGCTACATTGTTCACGAAGCTCACACATTTCTCGCTCTTAACTGAAAAGCATTGGATGTTAGAGGACCTGTGGTTTGTATCAGTTTCAGAAACAGAGTTGAACTAGATATGGTCTGTGTGTGTAGGAAACACAGTTCTTTTGTTCTGAGCACACTCACGTTTCCCTCTGTATTAGAGACTCTAGAAAGCAAGAGCGTGCTTCTTGCTCTAAAGCAGAGTGTTTTCATGGAAGAGAACTGTGCCTTGTGTTTCCCTTCAGACGGAGTTAAATGCCAGGCATGTGTCTTCCTACAAGCAAGACTTCTTTTCAGGTAAACGCAGTCACTTTTCATCTCAAACGAAGCTACATTGTTCCAAAGCTCACACGTTTCTCCCTCTTAACTGAAAAGCATTGGATGTTAGACGACCTGGGGTTTGTATCAATTTTAGAAACAGAGTTGAACTAGATATGGTCCGTGTATGTAGGAAACACAGTTCTTTTGTTCTGAGTACACTCACGTTTCCCTCTGTATTAGAGACTCTAGAAAGCAAGAGCGTGCTTCTTGCTCTAAAGCAGATGGTGTTTCATGGATGAGAACTGTGCCGTGTGTTTCCCTTCAGAAACGGAGTTAAATGCCAGGCTCTGTGTCTTCCTACAAGCAAGAATCGTTTCAGGTAAACGCAGTCACTTTTCATCTCAAACGAAGCTACATTGTTCACGAAGCTCACACGTTTCTCGCTCTTACCTGAAAAGTATTGGATGTTAGACAACCTGTGGTTTGTATCAGTTTTAGAAACAGAGTTGAACTTGATATGGTCCGTGTGTAGGAAACACAGTTCTTTTGTTCTGAGCACACTCACGTTTCCCTCTGTATTAGAGACTCTAGAAAGCAAGAGCGTGCTTCTTGCTCTAAAGCAGAGTGTGTTTCATGGATGAGAACTGTGCCGTGTGTTTCCCATCAGAAACGGAGTTAAATGCCAGGCTCTGTGCCTTTCTTCAAGCAAGACTTCTTTTCAGGTAAACGCAGTCACTTTTCAGCTCAAACGAAGCTACATTGTTCACGAAGCTCACAAGTTTCTCGCTCTTAACTGAAAAGCATTGGATGTTAGAGGACCTGTGGTTTGTATCAGTTTCAGAAACAGAGTTGAACTAGATATGGTCTGTGTGTGGAGGAAACACAGTTCTTTTGTTCTGAGCACACTCACGTTTCCCTCTGTATTAGAGACTCTAGAAAGCAAAAGCCTGCTTCCTGCTTTAAAGCAGAACGTGTTTCATGGATGAGAACTGTGCCGTGTGTTTCCCTTTAGAAACGGAGTAAATGCCAGAAGTGTGTCTTCCTACAAGCAAGACTTCGTTTCAGGTAAACGCAGTCACTTTTCAGCTCAAACGAAGCTACATTGTTCACGAAGCTCACACGTATCTCGCTCTTAACTGAAAAGCATTGGATGTTAGAGGACCTGTGGTTTGTATCAGTTTCAGAAACAGAGTTGAACTAGATATGGTCTGTGTGTGTAGGAAACACAGTTCTTTTGTTCTGAGCACACTCACGTTTCCCTCTGTATTAGAGATTCTGGAAAGCAAGAGCGTGCTTCTTGCTCTAAAGCAGAATGTGTTTCATGGATGAGGATTGTGCCGTGTGTTTCCCTTCAGAAACGGAGTTAAATGCCAAAAGTGTGTCTTCCTACAAGCACGACTTCGTTTCAGGTAAATGCAGTCACTTTACACCTCAAACGAATCTACATTGTTCACGAAGCTCACACGTTTCTCACTCTTAACTGAAAAGCATTGGATTTTAGAGGACCTGTGGTTTCTATCAGTTTCAGAAACAGAGTTGAACTAGATATGGGCCGTGTGTGTAGGAAACACAGTTCTTTTGTTCTGAGCACACTCACTTTTCCCTCTGTAGTAGAGACTCTAGAAAGCAAGAGCGTGCTTCTTGCTCTAATGCAGAGTGTGTTTCATGGATGAAAACTGTGCCGTGTGTTTCCCTTCAGAAACGGAGTTAAATGCCAGGCTCTGTGTCTTTCTTCATGGAAGACTTCGTTTCAGGTAAACGCAGTAACTTTTTAGCTGAAACGAAGCTACATTGTTCACGAAGCTCACACGTTTCTCGCTCTTACCTAAAAAGTATTGGATGTTAGACAACCTGTGGTTTGTATCAGTTTCAGAAACAGAGTTGAACTTGATATGGTCCGTGTGTAGGAAACACAGTTCTTTTGTTCTGCGCACACTCACGTTTCCCTCTGTATTAGAGACTCTAGAAAGCAAGAGCGTGCTTCTTGCTCTAATGCAGAGTGTGTTTCATGGATGAGAACTGTGCCGTGTGTTTCCCATCAGAAACTGAGTTAAATGCCAGGCTCTGTGCCATTCTTCAAGCAAGACTTCGTTTCAGGTAAACGCAGTCACTTTTCAGCTCAAACGAAGCTACATTGTTCACAAAGCTCACAAGTTTCTCGCTCTTAACTGAAAAGCATTGGATGTTAGAGGACCTGTGGTGTGTATCAGTTTCAGAAACAGAGTTGAACAAGATATGGTCCGTGTGTAGGAAACACAGTTCCTTTGTTCTGAGCACACTCACGTTTCCCTCTGTATTAGAGACTCTAGAAAGCAAGAGCGTGCTTCTTGCTCTAAAGCAGAATGAGTTCCATGGATGAGGACTGTGCCGTGTGTTTCCCTTCAGAAACGGAGTTAAATGACAGGCTCTGTGTCTTTCTTCAAGCAAGACTTCGTTTCAGGTAAACGCAGTCACTTTTCACCTCAAACGAAGCTACATTGTTCACAAAGCCCACACGTTTCTCGCTCTTAACTGAAAAGAATTGTATGTTAGAGGACCTGTGTTTTGTATCAGTTGCAGAAACAGAGTTGAACTAGATATGGTCCGTGTGTAGGAAACACAGTTCTTTTGTTCTGAGCACACTCACGTTTCCCTCTGTATTAGAGACTCTAGAAAGCAAAAGCCTGCTTCTTGCTTTAAAGCAGAACGTGTTTCATGGATGAGAACTGTGCCGTGTGTTTCCCTTCAGAAACGGAGTAAATGCCAGAAGTGTGTCTTCCTACAAGCAAGACTTCGTTTCAGGTAAACGCAGTCACTTTTCACCTCAAACGAAGCTACATTGTTCACAAAGCTCACACGTTTCTCCCTCTTAACTGAAAAGCATTGGATGTTAGACGACCTGGGGTTTGTATCAATTTTAGAAACAGAGTTGAACTAGATATGGTCCGTGTGTGTAGGAAACACAGTTCTTTTGTTCTGAGTACACTCACGTTTCCCTCTGTATTAGAGACTCTAGAAAGCAAGAGCGTGCTTCTTGCTCTAAAGCAGAGTGTGTTTCATGGATGAGAACTGTGCCGTGTGTTTCCCTTCAGAAACGGAGTTAAATGCCAGGCTCTGTGTCTTCCTACAAGCAAGAATCGTTTCAGGTAAGCGCAGTCACTTTTCATCTCAAACGAAGCTACATTGTTCACGAAGCTCACACGTTTCTCGCTCTTACCTAAAAAGTATTGGATGTTAGACAACCTGTGGTTTGTATCAGTTTCAGAAACAGAGTTGAACTTGATATGGTCCGTGTGTAGGAAACACAGTTCTTTTGTTCTGCGCACACTCACGTTTCCCTCTGTATTAGAGACTCTAGAAAGCAAGAGCGTGCTTCTTGCTCTAATGCAGAGTGTGTTCCATGGATGAGAACTGTGCCGTGTGTTTCCCATCAGAAACGGAGTTAAATGCCAGGCTCTGTGCCATTCTTCAAGCAAGACTTCGTTTCAGGTAAACGCAGTCACTTTTCAGCTCAAACGAAGCTACATTGTTCACAAAGCTCACAAGTTTCTCGCTCTTAACTGAAAAGCATTGGATGTTAGAGGACCTGTGGTGTGTATCAGTTTCAGAAACAGAGTTGAACAAGATATGGTCCGTGTGTAGGAAACACAGTTCTTTTGTTCTGAGCACACTCACGTTTCCCTCTGTATTAGAGACTCTAGAAAGCAAGAGCGTGCTTCTTGCTCTAAAGCAGAATGAGTTCCATGGATGAGGACTGTGCCGTGTGTTTCCCTTCAGAAACGGAGTTAAATGACAGGCTCTGTGTCGTTCTTCAAGCAAGACTTCGTTTCAGGTAAACGCAGTCACTTTTCACCTCAAACGAAGCTACATTGTTCACAAAGCCCACACGTTTCTCGCTCTTAACTGAAAAGAATTGTATGTTAGAGGACCTGTGTTTTGTATCAGTTTCAGAAACAGAGTTGAACTAGATATGGTCCGTGTGTAGGAAACACAGTTCTTTTGTTCTGAGCACACTCACGTTTCCCTCTGTATTAGAGACTCTAGAAAGCAAAAGCCTGCTTCTTGCTTTAAAGCAGAACGTGTTTCATGGATGAGAACTGTGCCGTGTGTTTCCCTTCAGAAACGGAGTAAATGCCAGAAGTGTGTCTTCCTACAAGCAAGACTTCGTTTCAGGTAAACGCAGTCACTTTTCAGCTCAAACGAAGCTACATTGTTCACGAAGCTCACACGTTTCTCGCTCTTAACTGAAAAGCATTGGATGTTAGAGGACCTGTGGTTTGTATCAGTTTCAGAAACAGAGTTGAACTAGATATGGTCTGTGTGTGTAGGAAACACAGTTCTTTTGTTCTGAGCACACTCACGTTTCCCTCTGTATTAGAGATTCTGGAAAGCAAGAGCGTGCTTCTTGCTCTAAAGCAGAATGTGTTTCATGGATGAGGATTGTGCCGTGTGTTTCCCTTCAGAAACGGAGTTAAATGCCAAAAGTGTGTCTTCCTACAAACACGACGTCGTTTCAGGTAAATGCAGTCACTTTACACCTCAAACGAATCTACATTGTTCACGAAGCTCACACGTTTCTCACTCTTAACTGAAAAGCATTGGATGTTAGAGGACCTGTGGTTTGTATCAGTTTCAGAAACAGAGTTGAACTAGATATGGGCCGTGTGTGTAGGAAACACAGTTCTTTTGTTCTGAGCACACTCACTTTTCCTTCTGTAGTAGAGACTCTAGAAAGAAAGAGCGTGCTTCTTGCTCTAATGCAGAGTGTGTTTCATGGATGAAAACTGGGCCGTGTGTTTCCCTTCAGAAACGGAGTTAAATGCCAGGCTCTGTGTCTTTCTTCATGGAAGACTTCGTTTCAGGTAAACGCAGTAACTTTTTAGCTGAAACGAAGCTACATTGTTCACGAAGCTCACACATTTCTCGCTCTTAACTGAAAAGCATTGGATGTTAGAGGACCTGTGGTTTGTATCAGTTTCAGAAACAGAGTTGAACTAGATATGGTCTGTGTGTGTAGGAAACACAGTTCTTTTGTTCTGAGCACACTCACGTTTCCCTCTGTATTAGAGACTCTAGAAAGCAAGAGCGTGCTTCTTGCTCTAAAGCAGAGTGTTTTCATGGAAGAGAACTGTGCCGTGTGTTTCCCTTCAGAAACGGAGTTAAATGCCAGGCATGTGTCTTCCTACAAGCAAGACTTCTTTTCAGGTAAACGCAGTCACTTTTCATCTCAAACGAAGCTACATTGTTCCAAAGCTCACACGTTTCTCCCTCTTAACTGAAAAGCATTGGATGTTAGACGACCTGGGGTTTGTATCAATTTTAGAAACAGAGTTGAACTAGATATGGTCCGTGTGTGTAGGAAACACAGTTCTTTTGTTCTGAGTACACTCACGTTTCCCTCTGTATTAGAGACTCTAGAAAGCAAGAGCGTGCTTCTTGCTCTAAAGCAGATGGTGTTTCATGGATGAGAACTGTGCCATGTGTTTCCCTTCAGAAACGGAGTTAAATGCCAGGCTCTGTGTCTTCCAACAAGCAAGAATCGTTTCAGGTAAACGCAGTAACTTTTCATCTCAAACGAAGCTACATTGTTCACGAAGCTCACACGTTTCTCGCTCTTACCTGAAAAGTATTGGATGTTAGACAACCTGTGGTTTGTATCAGTTTTAGAAACAGAGTTGAACTTGATATGGTCCGTGTGTAGGAAACACAGTTCTTTTGTTCTGAGCACACTCACGTTTCCCTCTGTATTAGAGACTCTAGAAAGCAAGAGCGTGCTTCTTGCTCTAAAGCAGAGTGTGTTTCATGGATGAGAACTGTGCCGTGTGTTTCCCATCAGAAACGGAGTTAAATGCCAGGCTCTGTGCCTTTCTTCAAGCAAGACTTCTTTTCAGGTAAACGCAGTCACTTTTCAGCTCAAACGAAGCTACATTGTTCACGAAGCTCACAAGTTTCTCGCTCTTAACTGAAAAGCATTGGATGTAAGAGGACCTGTGGTTTGTATCAGTTTCAGAAACAGAGTTGAACTAGATATGGTCTGTGTGTGTAGGAAACACAGTTCTTTTGTTCTGAGCACACTCACGTTTCCCTCTGTATTAGAGATTCTGGAAAGCAAGAGCGTGCTTCTTGTTCTAAAGCAGAATGTGTTTCATGGATGAGGATTGTGCCGTGTGTTTCCCTTCAGAAACGGAGTTAAATGCCAAAAGTGTGTCTTCCTACAAGCACGACTTCGTTTCAGGTAAATGCAGTCACTTTACACCTCAAACGAATCTACATTGTTCACGAAGCTCACACGTTTCTCACTCTTAACTGAAAAGCATTGGATTTTAGAGGACCTGTGGTTTCTATCAGTTTCAGAAACAGAGTTGAACTAGATATGGGCCGTGTGTGTAGGAAACACAGTTCTTTTGTTCTGAGCACACTCACTTTTCCCTCTGTAGTAGAGACTCTAGAAAGCAAGAGCGTGCTTCTTGCTCTAATGCAGAGTGTGTTTCATGGATGAAAACTGTGCCGTGTTTCCCTTCAGAAACGGAGTTAAATGCCAGGCTCTGTGTCTTTCTTCATGGAAGACTTCGTTTCAGGTAAACGCAGTAACTTTTTAGCTGAAACGAAGCTACATTGTTCACGAAGCTCACACGTTTCTCGCTCTTACCTAAAAAGTATTGGATGTTAGACAACCTGTGGTTTGTATCAGTTTCAGAAACAGAGTTGAACTTGATATGGTCCGTGTGTAGGAAACACAGTTCTTTTGTTCTGCGCACACTCACGTTTCCCTCTGTATTAGAGACTCTAGAAAGCAAGAGCGTGCTTCTTGCTCTAATGCAGAGTGTGTTTCATGGATGAGAACTGTGCCGTGTGTTTCCCATCAGAAACGGAGTTAAATGCCAGGCTCTGTGCCATTCTTCAAGCAAGACTTCGTTTCAGGTAAACGCAGTCACTTTTCAGCTCAAACGAAGCTACATTGTTCACAAAGCTCACAAGTTTCTCGCTCTTAACTGAAAAGCATTGGATGTTAGAGGACCTGTGGTGTGTATCAGTTTCAGAAACAGAGTTGACCAAGATATGGTCCGTGTGTAGGAAACACAGTTCTTTTGTTCTGAGCACACTCACGTTTCCCTCTGTATTAGAGACTCTAGAAAGCAAGAGCGTGCTTCTTGCTCTAAAGCAGAATGAGTTCCATGGATGAGGACTGTGCCGTGTGTTTCCCTTCAGAAACGGAGTTAAATGACAGGCTCTGTGTCTTTCTTCAAGCAAGACTTCGTTTCAGGTAAACGCAGTCACTTTTCACCTCAAACGAAGCTACATTGTTCACAAAGCCCACACGTTTCTCGCTCTTAACTGAAAAGAATTGTATGTTAGAGGACCTGTGTTTTGTATCAGTTTCAGAAACAGAGTTGAACTAGATATGGTCCGTGTGTAGGAAACACAGTTCTTTTGTTCTGAGCACACTCACGTTTCCCTCTGTATTAGAGACTCTAGAAAGCAAAAGCCTGCTTCTTGCTTTAAAGCAGAACGTGTTTCATGGATGAGAACTGTGCCGTGTGTTTCCCTTCAGAAACGGAGTAAATGCCAGAAGTGTGTCTTCCTACAAGCAAGACTTCGTTTCAGGTAAACGCAGTCACTTTTCAGCTCAAACGAAGCTACATTGTTCACGAAGCTCACACGTTTCTCGCTCTTAACTGAAAAGCATTGGATGTTAGAGGACCTGTGGTTTGTATCAGTTTCAGAAACAGAGTTGAACTAGATATGGTCTGTGTGTGTAGGAAACACAGTTCTTTTGTTCTGAGCACACTCACGTTTCCCTCTGTATTAGAGATTCTGGAAAGCAAGAGCGTGCTTCTTGCTCTAAAGCAGAATGTGTTTCATGGATGAGGATTGTGCCGTGTGTTTCCCTTCAGAAACGGAGTTAAATGCCAAAAGTGTGTCTTCCTACAAGCACGACGTCGTTTCAGGTAAATGCAGTCACTTTACACCTCAAACGAATCTACATTGTTCACGAAACTCACACGTTTCTCACTCTTAACTGAAAAGCATTGGATGTTAGAGGACCTGTGGTTTGTATCAGTTTCAGAAACAGAGTTGAACTAGATATGGGCCGTGTGTGTAGGAAACACAGTTCTTTTGTTCTGAGCACACTCACTTTTCCTTCTGTAGTAGAGACTCTAGAAAGAAAGAGCGTGCTTCTTGCTCTAATGCAGAGTGTGTTTCATGGATGAAAACTGGGCCGTGTGTTTCCCTTCAGAAACGGAGTTAAATGCCAGGCTCTGTGTCTTTCTTCATGGAAGACTTCGTTTCAGGTAAACGCAGTAACTTTTTAGCTGAAACTAAGCTACATTGTTCACGAAGCTCACACATTTCTCGCTCTTAACTGAAAAGCATTGGATGTTAGAGGACCTGTGGTTTGTATCAGTTTCAGAAACAGAGTTGAACTAGATATGGTCTGTGTGTGTAGGAAACACAGTTCTTTTGTTCTGAGCACACTCACGTTTCCCTCTGTATTAGAGACTCTAGAAAGCAAGAGCGTGCTTCTTGCTCTAAAGCAGAGTGTTTTCATGGAAGAGAACTGTGCCGTGTGTTTCCCTTCAGAAACGGAGTTAAATGCCAGGCATGTGTCTTCCTACAAGCAAGACTTCTTTTCAGGTAAACGCAGTCACTTTTCATCTCAAACGAAGCTACATTGTTCCAAAGCTCACACGTTTCTCCCTCTTAACTGAAAAGCATTGGATGTTAGACGACCTGGGGTTTGTATCAATTTTAGAAACAGAGTTGAACTAGATATGGTCCGTGTGTGTAGGAAACACAGTTCTTTTGTTCTGAGTACACTCACGTTTCCCTCTGTATTAGAGACTCTAGAAAGCAAGAGCGTGCTTCTTGCTCTAAAGCAGATGGTGTTTCATGGATGAGAACTGTGCCGTGTGTTTCCCTTCAGAAACGGAGTTAAATGCCAGGCTCTGTGTCTTCCTACAAGCAAGAATCGTTTCAGGTAAACGCAGTCACTTTTCATCTCAAACGAAGCTACATTGTTCACGAAGCTCACACGTTTCTCGCTCTTACCTGAAAAGTATTGGATGTTAGACAACCTGTGGTTTGTATCAGTTTTAGAAACAGAGTTGAACTTGATATGGTCCGTGTGTAGGAAACACAGTTCTTTTGTTCTGAGCACACTCACGTTTCCCTCTGTATTAGAGACTCTAGAAAGCAAGAGCGTGCTTCTTGCTCTAAAGCAGAGTGTGTTTCATGGATGAGAACTGTGCCGTGTGTTTCCCGTCAGAAACGGAGTTAAATGCCAGGCTCTGTGCCTTTCTTCAAGCAAGACTTCTTTTCAGGTAAACGCAGTCACTTTTCAGCTCAAACGAAGCTACATTGTTCACGAAGCTCACAAGTTTCTCGCTCTTAACTGAAAAGCATTGGATGTTAGAGGACCTGTGGTTTGTATCAGTTTCAGAAACAGAGTTGAACTAGATATGGTCTGTGTGTGGAGGAAACACAGTTCTTTTGTTCTGAGCACACTCACGTTTCCCTCTGTATTAGAGACTCTAGAAAGCAAAAGCCTGCTTCCTGCTTTAAAGCAGAACGTGTTTCATGGATGAGAACTGTGCCGTGTGTTTCCCTTTAGAAACGGAGTAAATGCCAGAAGTGTGTCTTCCTACAAGCAAGACTTCGTTTCAGGTAAACGCAGTCACTTTTCAGCTAAAACGAAGCTACATTGTTCACGAAGCTCACACGTTTCTTGCTCTTAACTGAAAAGCATTGGATGTTAGAGGACCTGTGGTTTGTATCAGTTTCAGAAACAGAGTTGAACTAGATATGGTCTGTGTGTGTAGGAAACACAGTTCTTTTGTTCTGAGCACACTCACGTTTCCCTCTGTATTAGAGATTCTGGAAAGCAAGAGCGTGCTTCTTGCTCTAAAGCAGAATGTGTTTCATGGATGAGGATTGTGCCGTGTGTTTCCCTTCAGAAACGGAGTTAAATGCCAAAAGTGTGTCTTCCTACAAGCACGACTTCGTTTCAGGTAAATGCAGTCACTTTACACCTCAAACGAATCTACATTGTTCACGAAGCTCACACGTTTCTCACTCTTAACTGAAAAGCATTGGATTTTAGAGGACCTGTGGTTTCTATCAGTTTCAGAAACAGAGTTGAACTAGATATGGGCCGTGTGTGTAGGAAACACAGTTCTTTTGTTCTGAGCACACTCACTTTTCCCTCTGTAGTAGAGACTCTAGAAAGCAAGAGCGTGCTTCTTGCTCTAATGCAGAGTGTGTTTCATGGATGAAAACTGTGCCGTGTGTTTCCCTTCAGAAACGGAGTTAAATGCCAGGCTCTGTGTCTTTCTTCATGGAAGACTTCGTTTCAGGTAAACGCAGTAACTTTTTAGCTGAAACGAAGCTACATTGTTCACGAAGCTCACACGTTTCTCGCTCTTACCTAAAAAGTATTGGATGTTAGACAACCTGTGGTTTGTATCAGTTTCAGAAACAGAGTTGAAATTGATATGGTCCGTGTGTAGGAAACACAGTTCTTTTGTTCTGCGCACACTCACGTTTCCCTCTGTATTAGAGACTCTAGAAAGCAAGAGCGTGCTTCTTGCTCTAATGCAGAGTGTGTTTCATGGATGAGAACTGTGCCATGTGTTTCCCATCAGAAACGGAGTTAAATGCCAGGCTCTGTGCCATTCTTCAAGCAAGACTTCGTTTCAGGTAAACGCAGTCACTTTTCAGCTCAAACGAAGCTACATTGTTCACAAAGCTCACAAGTTTCTCGCTCTTAACTGAAAAGCATTGGATGTTAGAGGACCTGTGGTGTGTATCAGTTTCAGAAACAGAGTTGAACAAGATATGGTCCGTGTGTAGGAAACACAGTTCTTTTGTTCTGAGCACACTCACGTTTCCCTCTGTATTAGAGACTCTAGAAAGCAAGAGCGTGCTTCTTGCTCTAAAGCAGAATGAGTTCCATGGATGAGGACTGTGCCGTGTGTTTCCCTTCAGAAACGGAGTTAAATGACAGGCTCTGTGTCTTTCTTCAAGCAAGACTTCGTTTCAGGTAAACGCAGTCACTTTTCACCTCAAACGAAGCTACATTGTTCACAAAGCCCACACGTTTCTCGCTCTTAACTGAAAAGAATTGTATGTTAGAGGACCTGTGTTTTGTATCAGTTGCAGAAACAGAGTTGAACTAGATATGGTCCGTGTGTAGGAAACACAGTTCTTTTGTTCTGAGCACACTCACGTTTCCCTCTGTATTAGAGACTCTAGAAAGCAAAAGCCTGCTTCTTGCTTTAAAGCAGAACGTGTTTCATGGATGAGAACTGTGCCATGTGTTTCCCTTCAGAAACGGAGTAAATGCCAGAAGTGTGTCTTCCTACAAGCAAGACTTCGTTTCAGGTAAACGCAGTCACTTTTCAGCTCAAACGAAGCTACATTGTTCACGAAGCTCACACGTTTCTCGCTCTTAACTGAAAAGCATTGGATGTTAGAGGACCTGTGGTTTGTATCAGTTTCAGAAACAGAGTTGAACTAGATATGGTCTGTGTGTGTAGGAAACACAGTTCTTTTGTTCTGAGCACACTCACGTTTCCCTCTGTATTAGAGATTCTGGAAAGCAAGAGCGTGCTTCTTGCTCTAAAGCAGAATGTGTTTCATGGATGAGGATTGTGCCATGTGTTTCCCTTCAGAAACGGAGTTAAATGCCAAAAGTGTGTCTTCCTACAAGCACGACTTCGTTTCAGGTAAATGCAGTCACTTTACACCTCAAACGAATCTACATTGTTCACGAAGCTCACACGTTTCTCACTCTTAACTGAAAAGCATTGGATGTTAGAGGACCTGTGGTTTCTATCAGTTTCAGAAACAGAGTTGAACTAGATATGGGCCGTGTGTGTAGGAAACACAGTTCTTTTGTTCTGAGCACACTCACTTTTCCCTCTGTAGTAGAGACTCTAGAAAGCAAGAGCGTGCTTCTTGCTCTAATGCAGAGTGTGTTTCATGGATGAAAACTGTGCCGTGTGTTTCCCTTCAGAAACGGAGTTAAATGCCAGGCTCTGTGTCTTTCTTCATGGAAGACTTCGTTTCAGGTAAACGCAGTAACTTTTTAGCTGAAACGAAGCTACATTGTTCACGAAGCTCACACATTTCTCGCTCTTAACTGAAAAGCATTGGATGTTAGAGGACCTGTGGTTTGTATCAGTTTCAGAAACAGAGTTGAACTAGATATGGTCTGAGTGTGTAGGAAACACAGTTCTTTTGTTCTGAGCACACTCACGTTTCCCTCTATATTAGATAATCTAGAAAGCAAGAGCGTGCTTCTTGCTCTAAAGCAGAGTGTGTTTCATGGATGAGAACTGTGCCGTGTGTTTCCCTTCAGAAACAGAGTTAAATGCCAGGCGCATGTCTTCCTACAAGCAAGACTTCGTTTCAGGTAAACGCAGTCACTTTTCACCTCAAACGAAGCTACATTGTTCACAAAGCTCACACGTTTCTCCCTCTTAACTGAAAAGCATTGGATGTTAGAGGACCTGTGGTTTGTATCAGTTTCAGAAACAGAGTTGAACAGGATGTGGTCCGTGTGTGTAGGAAACACAGTTCTTTTGTTCTGAGCACACTCACGTTTCCCTCTGTATTAGAGACTCTAGAAAGCAAGAGCATGCTTCTTGCTCTAAAGCAGAGTGTGTTTCATGGATGAGAACTTTGCAGTGAGTTTCCCTTCAGAAACGGAGTTAAATGCCAGGCGTGTGTCTTCCTACAAGCAAGACTTCTTTTCAGGTAAACGCAGTCACTTTTCAGCTCAAACGAAGCTACATTGTTCACAAAGCTCACACGTTTCTCCCTCTTAACTGAAAAGCATTGGATGTTAGACGACCTGGGGTTTGTATCAATTTTAGAAACAGAGTTGAACTAGATATGGTCCGTGTGTGTAGGAAACACAGTTCTTTTGTTCTGAGTACACTCACGTTTCCCTCTGTATTAGAGACTCTAGAAAGCAAGAGCGTGCTTCTTGCTCTAAAGCAGATGGTGTTTCATGGATGAGAACTGTTTCGTGTGTTTCCCTTCAGAAACGGAGTTAAATGCCAGGCTCTGTGTCTTCCTACAAGCAAGAATCGTTTCAGGTAAACGCAGTCACTTTTCATCTCAAACGAAGCTACATTGTTCACAAAGCTCACACGTTTCTCGCTCTTACCTGAAAAGTATTGGATGTTAGACAACCTGTGGCTTGTATCAGTTTTAGAAACAGAGTTGAGCTTGATATGGTCCGTGTGTAGGAAACACAGTTCTTTTGTTCTGCGCACACTCACGTTTCCCTCTGTATTAGAGACTCTAGAAAGCAAGAGCGTGCTTCTTGCTCTAAAGCAGAGTGTGTTTCATGGATGAGAACTGTGCCGTGTGTTTCCCGTCAGAAACGGAGTTAAATGCCAGGCTCTGTGCCTTTCTTCAAGCAAGACTTCTTTTCAGGTAAACGCAGTCACTTTTCAGCTCAAACGAAGCTACATTGTTCACGAAGCTCACAAGTTTCTCGCTCTTAACTGAAAAGCATTGGATGTTAGAGGACCTGTGGTTTGTATCAGTTTCAGAAACAGAGTTGAACTAGATATGGTCTGTGTGTGGAGGAAACACAGTTCTTTTGTTCTGAGCACACTCACGTTTCCCTCTGTATTAGAGACTCTAGAAAGCAAAAGCCTGCTTCCTGCTTTAAAGCAGAACGTGTTTCATGGATGAGAACTGTGCCGTGTGTTTCCCTTCAGAAACGGAGTAAATGCCAGAAGTGTGTCTTCCTACAAGCAAGACTTCGTTTCAGGTAAACGCAGTCAATTTTCAGCTCAAACGAAGCTACATTGTTCACGAAGCTCACACGTTTCTCGCTCTTAACTGAAAAGCATTGGATGTTAGAGGACCTGTGGTTTGTATCAGTTTCAGAAACAGAGTTGAACTAGATATGGTCTGTGTGTGTAGGAAACACAGTTCTTTTGTTCTGAGCACACTCACGTTTCCCTCGGTATTAGAGATTCTGGAAAGCAAGATCGTGCTTCTTGCTCTAAAGCAGAATGTGTTTCATGGATGAGGATTGTGCCTTGTGTTTCCCTTCAGAAACAGAGTTAAATGCCAAAAGTGTGTCTTCCTACAAGCACGACTTCGTTTCAGGTAAATGCAGTCACTTTACACCTCAAACGAATCTACATTGTTCACGAAGCTCACACGTTTCTCACTCTTAACTGAAAAGCATTGGATGTTAGAGGACCTGTGGTTTCTATCAGTTTCAGAAACAGAGTTGAACTAGATATGGGCCGTGTGTGTAGGAAACACAGTTCTTTTGTTCTGAGCACACTCACTTTTCCCTCTGTAGTAGAGACTCTAGAAAGCAAGAGCGTGCTTCTTGCTCTAATGCAGAGTGTGTTTCATGGATGAAAACTGTGCCGTGTGTTTCCCTTCAGAAACGGAGTTAAATGCCAGGCTCTGTGTCTTTCTTCATGGAAGACTTCGTTTCAGGTAAACGCAGTAACTTTTTAGCTGAAACGAAGCTACATTGTTCACGAAGCTCACACATTTCTCGCTCTTAACTGAAAAACATTGGATGTTAGAGTACCTGTGGTTTGTATCAGTTTCAGAAACAGAGTTGAACTAGATATGGTCTGAGTGTGTAGGAAACACAGTTCTTTTGTTCTGAGCACACTCACGTTTCCCTCTATATTAGATAATCTAGAAAGCAAGAGCGTGCTTCTTGCTCTAAAGCAGAGTGTGTTTCATGGATGAGAACTGTGCCGTGTGTTTCCCTTCAGAAACAGAGTTAAATGCCAGGCGCATGTCTTCCTACAAGGAAGACTTCGTTTCAGGTAAACGCAGTCACTTTTCACCTCAAACGAAGCTACATTGTTCACAAAGCTCACACGTTTCTCCCTCTTAACTGAAAAGCATTGGATGTTAGAGGACCTGTGGTTTGTATCAGTTTCAGAAACAGAGTTGAACAGGATGTGGTCCGTGTGTGTAGGAAACACAGTTCTTTTGTTCTGAGCACACTCACGTTTCCCTCTGTATTAGAGACTCTAGAAAGCAAGAGCGTGCTTCTTGCTCTAAAGCAGAGTGTTTTCATGGAAGAGAACTGTGCCGTGTGTTTCCCTTCAGAAACGGAGTTAAATGCCAGGCATGTGTCTTCCTACAAGCAAGACTTCTTTTCAGGTGAACACAGTCACTTTTCAGCTCAAACAAAGCTACATTGTTCACAAAGCTCACACGTTTCTCACTCTTAACTGAAAAGCATTGGATGTTAGAGGACCTGTGGTTTCTATCAGTTTCAGAAACAGAGTTGAACTAGATATGGGCCGTGTGTGTAGGAAACACAGTTCTTTTGTTCTGAGCACACTCACTTTTCCCTCTGTAGTAGAGACTCTAGAAAGCAAGAGCGTGCTTCTTGCTCTAATGCAGAGTGTGTTTCATGGATGAAAACTGTGCCGTGTGTTTCCCTTCAGAAACGGATTTAAATGCCAGGCTCTGTGTCTTTCTTCATGGAAGACTTCGTTTCAGGTAAACGCAGTAACTTTTTAGCTGAAACGAAGCTACATTGTTCACGAAGCTCACACGTTTCTCGCTCTTACCTAAAAAGTATTGGATGTTAGACAACCTGTGGTTTGTATCAGTTTCAGACACAGAGTTGAACTTGATATGGTCCGTGTGTAGGAAACACAGTTCTTTTGTTCTGCGCACACTCACGTTTCCCTCTGTATTAGAGACTCTAGAAAGCAAGAGCGTGCTTCTTGCTCTAATGCAGAGTGTGTTTCATGGATGAGAACTGTGCCCTGTGTTTCCCATCAGAAACGGAGTTAAATGCCAGGCTCTGTGCCATTCTTCAAGCAAGACTTCGTTTCAGGTAAACGCAGTCACTTTTCACCTCAAACGAAGCTACATTGTTCACAAAGCCCACACGTTTCTCGCTCTTAACTGAAAAGAATTGTATGTTAGAGGACCTGTGTTTTGTATCAGTTTCAGAAACAGAGTTGAACTAGATATGGTCCGTGTGTAGGAAACACAGTTCTTTTGTTCTGAGCACACTCACGTTTCCCTCTGTATTAGAGACTCTAGAAAGCAAAAGCCTGCTTCTTGCTTTAAAGCAGAACGTGTTTCATGGATGAGAACTGTGCCGTGTGTTTCCCTTCAGAAACGGAGTAAATGCCAGAAGTGTGTCTTCCTACAAGCAAGACTTCGTTTCAGGTAAACGCAGTCACTTTTCACCTCAAACGAAGCTACATTGTTCACACAGCTCACACGTTTCTCCCTCTTAACTGAAAAGCATTGGATGTTAGAGGACCTGTGGTTTGTATCAGTTTCAGAAACAGAGTTGAACAGGATGTGGTCCGTGTGTGTAGGAAACACAGTTCTTTTGTTCTGAGCACACTCACGTTTCCCTCTGTATTAGAGACTCTAGAAAGCAAGAGCATGCTTCTTGCTCTAAAGCAGAGTGTGTTTCATGGATGAGAACTTTGCAGTGAGTTTCCCTTCAGAAACGGAGTTAAATGCCAGGCGTGTGTCTTCCTACAAGCAAGACTTCGTTTCAGGTAAACGCAGTCACTTTTCAGCTCAAACGAAGCTACATTGTTCACAAAGCTCCCACGTTTCTCCCTCTTAACTGAAAAGCATTGGATGTTAGAGGACCTGTGGTTTGTATCAGTTTCAGAAACAGAGTTGAACTAGATATGGTCTGTGTGTGTAGGAAACACAGTTCTTTTGTTCTGAGCACACTCACGTTTCCCTCTGTATTAGAGACTCTAGAAAGCAAGAGCGTGCTTCTTGCTCTAAAGCAGAGTGTTTTCATGGAAGAGAACTGTGCCGTGTGTTTCCCTTCAGAAACGGAGTTAAATGCCAGGCATGTGTCTTCCTACAAGCAAGACTTCTTTTCAGGTAAACGCAGTCAATTTTCAGCTCAAACGAAGCTACATTGTTCACGAAGCTCACACGTTTCTCGCTCTTAACTGAAAAGCATTGGATGTTAGAGGACCTGTGGTTTGTATCAGTTTCAGAAACAGAGTTGAACTAGATATGGTCTGTGTGTGTAGGAAACACAGTTCTTTTGTTCTGAGCACACTCACGTTTCCCTCTGTATTAGAGATTCTGGAAAGCAAGTGCGTGCTTCTTGCTCTAAAGCAGAATGTGTTTCATGGATGAGGATTGTGCCGTGTGTTTCCCTTCAGAAACGGAGTTAAATGCCAAAAGTGTGTCTTCCTACAAGCACGACTTCGTTTCAGGTAAATGCAGTCACTTTACACCTCAAACGAATCTACATTGTTCACGAAGCTCACACGTTTCTCACTCTTAACTGAAAAGCATTGGATGTTAGAGGACCTGTGGTTTCTATCAGTTTCAGAAACAGAGTTGAACTAGATATGGGCCGTGTGTGTAGGAAACACAGTTCTTTTGTTCTGAGCACACTCACGTTTCCCTCTGTATTAGAGATTCTGGAAAGCAAGAGCGTGCTTCTTGCTCTAAAGCAGAATGTGTTTCATGGATGAGGATTGTGCCGTGTGTTTCCCTTCAGAAACGGAGTTAAATGCCAGGCTCTGTGTCTTTCTTCAAGGAAGACTTCGTTTCAGGTAAACGCAGTAACTCTTCAGCTGAAACGAAGCTACATTGTTCACGAACCTCACACATTTCTCGCTCTTAACTAAAAAGCATTGGATGTTAGAGGACCTGTGGTTTGTATCAGTTTCAAAAACAGAGTTGAACTAGATATGGTCTGAGTGTGTAGGAAACACAGTTCTTTGTTCTGAGCACACTCACGTTTCCCTCTGTATTAGAGAATGTAGAAAGCAAGAGCGTGCTTCTTGCTCTAAAGCAGAGTGTGTTTCATGGATGAGAACTGTGCTGTGTGTTTCAGAAACAGAGTTAAATGCCAGGCGCATGTCTTCCTACAAGCAAGACTTCCTTTCAGGTAAACGCAGTCACTTTTCATCTCAAACGAAGCTACATTGTTCACAAAGCTCACACGTTTCTCCCTCTTAACTGAAAAGCATTGGATGTTAGAGGACCTGTGGTTTGTATCAGTTTCAGAAACAGAGTTGAACAGGATGTGGTCCGTGTGTGTAGGAAACACAGTTCTTTTGTTCTGAGCACACTCACGTTTCCCTCTGTATTAGAGACTCTAGAAAGCAAGATCATGCTTCTTGCTCTAAAGCAGAGTGTGTTTCATGGATGAGAACTTTGCAGTGAGTTTCCCTTCAGAAACGGAGTTAAATGCCAGGCGTGTGTCTTCCTACAAGCAAGACTTCTTTTCAGGTAAACGCAGTCACTTTTCAGCTCAAACAAAGCTACATTGTTCACAAAGCTCCCACGTTTCTCCCTCTTAACTGAAAAGCATTGGATGTTAGAGGACCTGTGGTTTGTATCAGTTTCAGAAACAGAGTTGAACTAGATATGGTCTGTGTGTGTAGGAAACACAGTTCTTTTGTTCTGAGCACACTCACGTTTCCCTCTGTATTAGAGACTCTAGAAAGCAAGAGCGTGCTTCTTGCTCTAAAGCAGAGTGTTTTCATGGAAGAGAACTGTGCCGTGTGTTTCCCTTCAGAAACGGAGTTAAATGCCAGGCATGTGTCTTCCTACAAGCAAGACTTCTTTTCAGGTAAACGCAGTCAATTTTCAGCTCAAACGAAGCTACATTGTTCACAAAGCTCACACGTTTCTCCCTCTTAACTGAAAAGCATTGGATGTTAGACGACCTGGGGTTTGTATCAATTTTAGAAACAGAGTTGAACTAGATATGGTCCGTGTGTGTAGGAAACACAGTTCTTTTGTTCTGAGTACACTCACGTTTCCCTCTGTATTAGAGACTCTAGAAAGCAAGAGCGTGCTTCTTGCTCTAAAGCAGATGGTGTTTCATGGATGAGAACTGTGCAGTGTGTTTCCCTTCAGAAACGGAGTTAAATGCCAGGCTCTGTGTCTTCCTACAAGCAAGAATCATTTCAGGTAAACGCAGTCACTTTTCATCTCAAACGAAGCTACATTGTTCACGAAGCTCACACGTTTCTCGCTCTTACCTGAAAAGTATTGGATGTTAGACAACCTGTGGTTTGTATCAGTTTCAGAAACAGAGTTGAACTAGATATGGTCTGTGTGTGGAGGAAACAGAGTTCTTTTGTTCTGAGCACACTCACGTTTCCCTCTGTATTAGAGACTCTAGAAAGCAAAAGCCTGCTTCTTGCTTTAAAGCAGAACGTGTTTCATGGATGAGAACTGTGCCGTGTGTTTCCCTTCAGAAACGGAGTAAATGCCAGAAGTGTGTCTTCCTACAAGCAAGACTTCGTTTCAGGTAAACGCAGTCACTTTTCAGCTCAAACGAAGCTACATTGTTCACGAAGCTCACACGTTTCTCGCTCTTAACTGAAAAGCATTGGATGTTAGAGGACCTGTGGTTTGTATCAGTTTCAGAAACAGAGTTGAACTAGATATGGTCTGTGTGTGTAGGAAACACAGTTCTTTTGTTCTGAGCACACTCACGTTTCCCTCTGTATTAGAGATTCTGGAAAGCAAGAGCGTGCTTCTTGCTCTAAAGCAGAATGTGTTTCATGGATGAGGATTGTGCCGTGTGTTTCCCTTCAGAAATGGAGTTAAATGCCAAAAGTGTGTCTTCCTACAAGCACGACTTCGTTTCAGGTAAATGCAGTCACTTTACACCTCAAACGAATCTACATTGTTCACGAAGCTCACACGTTTCTCACTCTTAACTGAAAAGCATTGGATGTTAGAGGACCTGTGGTTTCTATCAGTTTCAGAAACAGAGTTGAACTAGATATGGGCCGTGTGTGTAGGAAACACAGTTCTTTTGTTCTGAGCACACTCACTTTTCCCTCTGTAGTAGAGACTCTAGAAAGCAAGAGCGTGCTTCTTGCTCTAATGCAGAGTGTGTTTCATGGATGAAAACTGTGCCGTGTGTTTCCCTTCAGAAACGGAGTTAAATGCCAGGCTCTGTGTCTTTCTTCATGGAAGACTTCGTTTCAGGTAAACGCAGTAACTTTTTAGCTGAAACGAAGCTACATTGTTCACGAAGCTCACACATTTCTCGCTCTTAACTGAAAAGCATTGGATGTTAGAGGACCTGTGGTTTGTATCAGTTTCAGAAACAGAGTTGAACAGGATGTCGTCCGTGTGTGTAGGAAACACAGTTCTTTTGTTCTGAGCACACTCACGTTTCCCTCTGTATTAGAGACTCTAGAAAGCAAGATCATGCTTCTTGCTCTAAAGCAGAGTGTGTTTCATGGATGAGAACTTTGCAGTGAGTTTCCCTTCAGAAACGGAGTTAAATGCCAGGTGTGTGTCTTCCTACAAGCAAGACTTCTTTTCAGGTAAACGCAGTCACTTTTCAGCTCAAACAAAGCTACATTGTTCACAAAGCTCCCACGTTTCTCCCTCTTAACTGAAAAGCATTGGATGTTAGAGGACCTGTGGTTTGTATCAGTTTCAGAAACAGAGTTGAACTAGATATGGTCTGTGTGTGTAGGAAACACAGTTCTTTTGTTCTGAGCACACTCACGTTTCCCTCTGTATTAGAGACTCTAGAAAGCAAAAGCCTGCTTCTTGCTTTAAAGCAGAACGTGTTTCATGGATGAGAACTGTGCCGTGTGTTTCCCTTCAGAAACGGAGTAAATGCCAGAAGTGTGTCTTCCTACAAGCAAGACTTCGTTTCAGGTAAACGCAGTCACTTTTCAGCTCAAACGAAGCTACATTGTTCACGAAGCTCACACGTTTCTCGCTCTTAACTGAAAAGCATTGGATGTTAGAGGACCTGTGGTTTGTATCAGTTTCAGAAACAGAGTTGAACTAGATATGGTCTGTGTGTGTAGGAAACACAGTTCTTTTGTTCTGAGCACACTCACGTTTCCCTCTGTATTAGAGATTCTGGAAAGCAAGAGCGTGCTTCTTGCTCTAAAGCAGAATGTGTTTCATGGATGAGGATTGTGCCGTGTGTTTCCCTTCAGAAATGGAGTTAAATGCCAAAAGTGTGTCTTCCTACAAGCACGACTTCGTTTCAGGTAAATGCAGTCACTTTACACCTCAAACGAATCTACATTGTTCACGAAGCTCACACGTTTCTCACTCTTAACTGAAAAGCATTGGATGTTAGAGGACCTGTGGTTTCTATCAGTTTCAGAAACAGAGTTGAACTAGATATGGGCCGTGTGTGTAGGAAACACAGTTCTTTTGTTCTGAGCACACTCACTTTTCCCTCTGTAGTAGAGACTCTAGAAAGCAAGAGCGTGCTTCTTGCTCTAATGCAGAGTGTGTTTCATGGATGAAAACTGTGCCGTGTGTTTCCCTTCAGAAACGGAGTTAAATGCCAGGCTCTGTGTCTTTCTTCATGGAAGACTTCGTTTCAGGTAAACGCAGTAACTTTTTAGCTGAAACGAAGCTACATTGTTCACGAAGCTCACACATTTCTCGCTCTTAACTGAAAAGCATTGGATGTTAGAGGACCTGTGGTTTGTATCAGTTTCAGAAACAGAGTTGAACAGGATGTGGTCCGTGTGTGTAGGAAACACAGTTCTTTTGTTCTGAGCACACTCACGTTTCCCTCTGTATTAGAGACTCTAGAAAGCAAGATCATGCTTCTTGCTCTAAAGCAGAGTGTGTTTCATGGATGAGAACTTTGCAGTGAGTTTCCCTTCAGAAACGGAGTTAAATGCCAGGCGTGTGTCTTCCTACAAGCAAGACTTCTTTTCAGGTAAACGCAGTCACTTTTCAGCTCAAACAAAGCTACATTGTTCACAAAGCTCCCACGTTTCTCCCTCTTAACTGAAAAGCATTGGATGTTAGAGGACCTGTGGTTTGTATCAGTTTCAGAAACAGAGTTGAACTAGATATGGTCTGTGTGTGTAGGAAACACAGTTCTTTTGTTCTGAGCACACTCACGTTTCCCTCTGTATTAGAGACTCTAGAAAGCAAGAGCGTGCTTCTTGCTCTAAAGCAGAGTGTTTTCATGGAAGAGAACTGTGCCGTGTGTTTCCCTTCAGAAACGGAGTTAAATGCCAGGCATGTGTCTTCCTACAAGCAAGACTTCTTTTCAGGTAAACGCAGTCAATTTTCAGCTCAAACGAAGCTACATTGTTCACAAAGCTCACACGTTTCTCCCTCTTAACTGAAAAGCATTGGATGTTAGACGACCTGGGGTTTGTATCAATTTTAGAAACAGAGTTGAACTAGATATGGTCCGTGTGTGTAGGAAACACAGTACTTTTGTTCTGAGTACACTCACGTTTCCCTCTGTATTAGAGACTCTAGAAAGCAAGAGCGTGCTTCTTGCTCTAAAGCAGATGGTGTTTCATGGATGAGAACTGTGCCGTGTGTTTCCCTTCAGAAACGGAGTTAAATGCCAGGCTCTGTGTCTTCCTACAAGCAAGAATCGTTTCAGGTAAACGCAGTCACTTTTCATCTCAAACGAAGCTACATTGTTCACGAAGCTCACACGTTTCTCGCTCTTACCTGAAAAGTATTGGATGTTAGACAACCTGTGGTTTGTATCAGTTTTAGAAACAGAGTTGAACTTGATATGGTCCGTGTGTAGGAAACACAGTTCTTTTGTTCTGCGCACACTCACGTTTCCCTCTGTATTAGAGACTCTAGAAAGCAAGAGCGTGCTTCTTGCTCTAAAGCAGAGTGTGTTTCATGGATGAGAACTGTGCCGTGTCTTTCCCGTCAGAAACGGAGTTAAATGCCAGGCTCTGTGCCTTTCTTCAAGCAAGACTTCTTTTCAGGTAAACGCAGTCACTTTTCAGCTCAAACGAAGCTACATTGTTCACGAAGCTCACAAATTTCTCGCTCTTAACTGAAAAGCATTGGATGTTAGAGGACCTGTGGTTTGTATCAGTTTCAGAAACAGAGTTGAACTAGATATGGTCTGTGTGTGGAGGAAACAGAGTTCTTTTGTTCTGAGCACACTCACGTTTCCCTCTGTATTAGAGACTCTGGAAAGCAAGAGCGTGCTTCTTGCTCTAATGCAGAGTGTGTTTCATGGATGAGAACTGTGCCGTGTGTTTCCCTTCAGAAACGGAGTTAAATGACAGGCTCTGTGTCTTTCTTCAAGCAAGACTTCGTTTCAGGTAAACGCAGTCACTTTTCAGCTCAAACGAAGCTACATTGTTCACGAAGCTCACACGTTTCTCGCTCTTAACTGAAAAGCATTGGATGTTAGAGGACCTGTGGTTTGCATCAGTTTCAGAAACAGAGTTGAACTAGATATGGTCTGAGTGTGTAGGAAACACAGTTCTTTTGTTCTGAGCACACTCACGTTTCCCTCTGTATTAGAGATTCTGGAAAGCAAGAGCGTGCTTCTTGCTCTAAAGCAGAATGTGCTTCATGGATGAGGATTGTGCCGTGTGTTTCCCTTCAGAAACGGAGTTAAATGCCACAAGTGTGTCTTCCTACAAGCACGACTTCGTTTCAGGTAAATGCAGTCACTTTACAACTCAAACGAATCTACATTGTTCACGAAGCTCACACGTTTCTCACTCTTAACTGAAAAGCATTGGATGTTAGAGGACCTGTGGTTTGTATCAGTTTCAGAAACAGAGTTGAACTAGATATGGGCCGTGTGTGTAGGAAACACACTTCTTTTGTTCTGAGCACACTCACTTTTCCCTCTGTAGTAGAGACTCTAGAAAGCAAGAGCGTGCTTCTTGCTCTAATGCAGAGTGTGTTTCATGGATGAAAAATGTGCCGTGTGTTTCCCTTCAGAAACGGAGTTAAATTCCAGGCTCTGTGTCTTTCTTCAAGGAAGACTTCGTTTCAGGTAAACGCAGTAACTCTTCAGCTGAAACGAAGCTACATTGTTCACGAAGCTCAAAAATTTCTCGCTCTTAACTGAAAAGCATTGGATGTTAGAGGACCTGTGGTTTGTATCAGTTTCAGAAACAGAGTTGAACTAGATATGGTCTGAGTGTGTAGGAAACACAGTTCTTTTGTTCTGAGCACACTCACGTTTCCCTCTGTATTAGAGAATGTAGAAAGCAAGAGCGTGCTTCTTGCTCTAAAGCAGAATGAGTTCCATGGATGAGGACTGTGCCGTGTGTTTCCCGTCAGAAACGGAGTTAAATGCCAGGCTCTGTGCCTTTCTTCAAGCAAGACTTCGTTTCAGGTAAACGCAGTCACTTTTCAGCTCAAACGAAGCTACATTGTTCACAAAGCTCACAAGTTTCTCGCTCTTAACTGAAAAGCATTGGATGTTAGAGGACCTGTGGTGTGTATCAGTTTCAGAAACAGAGTTGAACAAGATATGGTCCGTGTGTAGGAAACACAGTTCTTTTGTTCTGAGCACACTCACGTTTCCCTCTGTATTAGAGACTCTAGAAAGCAAGAGCGTGCTTCTTGCTCTAAAGCAGAGTGTGTTTCATGGATGAGAACTGTGCCGTGTCTTTCCCGTCAGAAACGGAGTTAAATGCCAGGCTCTGTGCCTTTCTTCAAGCAAGACTTCTTTTCAGGTAAACGCAGTCACTTTTCAGCTCAAACGAAGCTACATTGTTCACGAAGCTCACAAGTTTCTCGCTCTTAACTGAAAAGCATTGGATGTTAGAGGACCTGTGGTTTGTATCAGTTTCAGAAACAGAGTTGAACTAGATATGGTCTGTGTGTGGAGGAAACAGAGTTCTTTTGTTCTGAGCACACTCACGTTTCCCTCTGTATTAGAGACTCTGGAAAGCAAGAGCGTGCTTCTTGCTCTAATGCAGAGTGTGTTTCATGGATGAGAACTGTGCCGTGTGTTTCCCTTCAGAAACGGAGTTAAATGACAGGCTCTGTGTCTTTCTTCAAGCAAGACTTCGTTTCAGGTAAACGCAGTCACTTTTCAGCTCAAACGAAGCTACATTGTTCACGAAGCTCACACGTTTCTCGCTCTTAACTGAAAAGCATTGGATGTTAGAGGACCTGTGGTTTGCATCAGTTTCAGAAACAGAGTTGAACTAGATATGGTCTGAGTGTGTAGGAAACACAGTTCTTTTGTTCTGAGCACACTCACGTTTCCCTCTGTATTAGAGATTCTGGAAAGCAAGAGCGTGCTTCTTGCTCTAAAGCAGAATGTGCTTCATGGATGAGGATTGTGCCGTGTGTTTCCCTTCAGAAACGGAGTTAAATGCCACAAGTGTGTCTTCCTACAAGCACGACTTCGTTTCAGGTAAATGCAGTCACTTTACAACTCAAACGAATCTACATTGTTCACGAAGCTCACACGTTTCTCACTCTTAACTGAAAAGCATTGGATGTTAGAGGACCTGTGGTTTGTATCAGTTTCAGAAACAGAGTTGAACTAGATATGGGCCGTGTGTGTAGGAAACACACTTCTTTTGTTCTGAGCACACTCACTTTTCCCTCTATAGTAGAGACTCTAGAAAGCAAGAGCGTGCTTCTTGCTCTAATGCAGAGTGTGTTTCATGGATGAAAAATGTGCCGTGTGTTTCCCTTCAGAAACGGAGTTAAATGCCAGGCTCTGTGTCTTTCTTCAAGGAAGACTTCGTTTCAGGTAAACGCAGTAACTCTTCAGCTGAAACGAAGCTACATTGTTCACGAAGCTCAAAAATTTCTCGCTCTTAACTGAAAAGCATTGGATGTTAGAGGACCTGTGGTTTGTATCAGTTTCAGAAACAGAGTTGAACTAGATATGGTCTGAGTGTGTAGGAAACACAGTTCTTTTGTTCTGAGCACACTCACGTTTCCCTCTGTATTAGAGAATGTAGAAAGCAAGAGCGTGCTTCTTGCTCTAAAGCAGAATGAGTTCCATGGATGAGGACTGTGCCGTGTGTTTCCCGTCAGAAACGGAGTTAAATGCCAGGCTCTGTGCCTTTCTTCAAGCAAGACTTCGTTTCAGGTAAACGCAGTCACTTTTCAGCTCAAACGAAGCTACATTGTTCACAAAGCTCACAAGTTTCTCGCTCTTAACTGAAAAGCATTGGATGTTAGAGGACCTGTGGTGTGTATCAGTTTCAGAAACAGAGTTGAACAAGATATGGTCCGTGTGTAGGAAACACAGTTCTTTTGTTCTGAGCACACTCACGTTTCCCTCTGTATTAGAGACTCTAGAAAGCAAGAGCATGCTTCTTGCTCTAAAGCAGAATGAGTTCCATGGATGAGGACTGTGCCGTGTGTTTCCCTTCAGAAACGGAGTTAAATGACAGGCTCTGTGTCTTTCTTCAAGCAAGACTTCGTTTCAGGTAAACGCAGTCACTTTTCACCTCAAACGAAGCTACATTGTTCACAAAGCCCACACGTTTCTCGCTCTTACCTGAAAGGTATTGGATGTTAGACAACCTGTGGTTTGTATCAGTTTTAGAAACAGAGTTGAACTTGATATGGTCCGTGTGTGTAGGAAACACAGTTCTTTTGTTCTGAGTACACTCACGTTTCCCTCTGTATTAGAGACTCTAGAAAGCAAGAGCGTGCTTCTTGCTCTAAAGCAGATGGTGTTTCATGGATGAGAACTGTGCCGTGTGTTTCCCTTCAGAAACGGAGTTAAATGCCAGGCTCTGTGTCTTCCTACAAGCAAGAATCGTTTCAGGTAAACGCAGTCACTTTTCATCTCAAACGAAGCTACATTGTTCACGAAGCTCACACGTTTCTCGCTCTTACCTGAAAAGTATTGGATGTTAGACAACCTGTGGTTTGTATCAGTTTTAGAAACAGAGTTGAACTTGATATGGTCCGTGTGTAGGAAACACAGTTCTTTTGTTCTGCGCACACTCACGTTTCCCTCTGTATTAGAGACTCTAGAAAGCAAGAGCGTGCTTCTTGCTCTAAAGCAGAGTGTGTTTCATGGATGAGAACTGTGCCGTGTCTTTCCCGTCAGAAACGGAGTTAAATGCCAGGCTCTGTGCCTTTCTTCAAGCAAGACTTCGTTTCAGGTAAACGCAGTCACTTTTCAGCTCAAACGAAGCTACATTGTTCACGAAGCTCACACGTTTCTCGCTCTTAACTGAAAAGCATTGGATGTTAGAGGACCTGTGGTTTGCATCAGTTTCAGAAACAGAGTTGAACTAGATATGGTCTGAGTGTGTAGGAAACACAGTTCTTTTGTTCTGAGCACACTCACGTTTCCCTCTGTATTAGAGATTCTGGAAAGCAAGAGCGTGCTTCTTGCTCTAAAGCAGAATGTGCTTCATGGATGAGGATTGTGCCGTGTGTTTCCCTTCAGAAACGGAGTTAAATGCCACAAGTGTGTCTTCCTACAAGCACGACTTCGTTTCAGGTAAATGCAGTCACTTTACAACTCAAACGAATCTACATTGTTCACGAAGCTCACACGTTTCTCACTCTTAACTGAAAAGCATTGGATGTTAGAGGACCTGTGGTTTGTATCAGTTTCAGAAACAGAGTTGAACTAGATATGGGCCGTGTGTGTAGGAAACACACTTCTTTTGTTCTGAGCACACTCACTTTTCCCTCTGTAGTAGAGACTCTAGAAAGCAAGAGCGTGCTTCTTGCTCTAATGCAGAGTGTGTTTCATGGATGAAAAATGTGCCGTGTGTTTCCCTTCAGAAACGGAGTTAAATGCCAGGCTCTGTGTCTTTCTTCAAGGAAGACTTCGTTTCAGGTAAACGCAGTAACTCTTCAGCTGAAACGAAGCTACATTGTTCACGAAGCTCAAAAATTTCTCGCTCTTAACTGAAAAGCATTGGATGTTAGAGGACCTGTGGTTTGTATCAGTTTCAGAAACAGAGTTGAACTAGATATGGTCTGAGTGTGTAGGAAACACAGTTCTTTTGTTCTGAGCACACTCACGTTTCCCTCTGTATTAGAGAATGTAGAAAGCAAGAGCGTGCTTCTTGCTCTAAAGCAGAATGAGTTCCATGGATGAGGACTGTGCCGTGTGTTTCCCGTCAGAAACGGAGTTAAATGCCAGGCTCTGTGCCTTTCTTCAAGCAAGACTTCGTTTCAGGTAAACGCAGTCACTTTTCAGCTCAAACGAAGCTACATTGTTCACAAAGCTCACAAGTTTCTCGCTCTTAACTGAAAAGCATTGGATGTTAGAGGACCTGTGGTGTGTATCAGTTTCAGAAACAGAGTTGAACAAGATATGGTCCGTGTGTAGGAAACACAGTTCTTTTGTTCTGAGCACACTCACGTTTCCCTCTGTATTAGAGACTCTAGAAAGCAAGAGCGTGCTTCTTGCTCTAAAGCAGAATGAGTTCCATGGATGAGGACTGTGCCGTGTGTTTCCCTTCAGAAACGGAGTTAAATGACAGGCTCTGTGTCTTTCTTCAAGCAAGACTTCGTTTCAGGTAAACGCAGTCACTTTTCACCTCAAACGAAGCTACATTGTTCACAAAGCCCACACGTTTCTCGCTCTTACCTGAAAAGTATTGGATGTTAGACAACCTGTGGTTTGTATCAGTTTTAGAAACAGAGTTGAACTTGATATGGTCCGTGTGTAGGAAACACAGTTCTTTTGTTCTGCGCACACTCACGTTTCCCTCTGTATTAGAGACTCTAGAAAGCAAGAGCGTGCTTCTTGCTCTAAAGCAGAGTGTGTTTCATGGATGAGAACTGTGCCGTGTGTTTCCCGTCAGAAACGGAGTTAAATGCCAGGCTCTGTGCCTTTCTTCAAGCAAGACTTCTTTTCAGGTAAACGCAGTCACTTTTCAGCTCAAACGAAGCTACATTGTTCACGAAGCTCACAAGTTTCTCGCTCTTAACTGAAAAGCATTGGATGTTAGAGGACCTGTGGTTTGTATCAGTTTCAGAAACAGAGTTGAACTAGATATGGTCTGTGTGTGGAGGAAACACAGTTCTTTTGTTCTGAGCACACTCACGTTTCCCTCTGTATTAGAGACTCTAGAAAGCAAAAGCCTGCTTCTTGCTTTAAAGCAGAACGTGTTTCATGGATGAGAACTGTGCCGTGTGTTTCCCTTCAGAAACGGAGTAAATGCCAGAAGTGTGTCTTCCTACAAGCAAGACTTCGTTTCAGGTAAACGCAGTCACTTTTCAGCTCAAACGAAGCTACATTGTTCACGAAGCTCACACGTTTCTCGCTCTTAACTGAAAAGCATTGGATGTTAGAGGACCTGTGGTTTGTATCAGTTTCAGAAACAGAGTTGAACTAGATATGGTCTGTGTGTGTAGGAAACACAGTTCTTTTGTTCTGAGCACACTCACGTTTCCCTCTGTATTAGAGATTCTGGAAAGCAAGAGCGTGCTTCTTGCTCTAAAGCAGAATGTGTTTCATGGATGAGGATTGTGACGTGTGTTTCCCTTCAGAAATGGAGTTAAATGCCAAAAGTGTGTCTTCCTACAAGCACGACTTCGTTTCAGGTAAATGCAGTCACTTTACACCTCAAACGAATCTACATTGTTCACGAAGCTCACACGTTTCTCACTCTTAACTGAAAAGCATTGGATGTTAGAGGACCTGTGGTTTCTATCAGTTTCAGAAACAGAGTTGAACTAGATATGGGCCGTGTGTGTAGGAAACACAGTTCTTTTGTTCTGAGCACACTCACTTTTCCCTCTGTAGTAGAGACTCTAGAAAGCAAGAGCGTGCTTATTGCTCTAAAGCAGAATGTGTTTCATGGATGAGGACTGTGCCGTGTGTTTCCCTTCAGAAACGGAGTTAAATGCCAGGCTCTGTGTCTTCCTTCATGGAAGACTTCGTTTCAGGTAAACGCAGTAACTTTTTAGCTGAAACGAAGCTACATTGTTCACGAAGCTCACACATTTCTCGCTCTTAACTGAAAAGCATTGGATGTTAGAGGACCTGTGGTTTGTATCAGTTTCAGAAACAGAGTTGAACTAGATATGGTCTGAGTGTGTAGGAAACACAGTTCTTTTGTTCTGAGCACACTCACGTTTCCCTCTATATTAGATAATCTAGAAAGCAAGAGCGTGCTTCTTGCTCTAAAGCAGAGTGTGTTTCATGGATGAGAACTGTGCCGTGTGTTTCCCTTCAGAAACAGAGTTAAATGCCAGGCGCATGTCTTCCTACAAGCAAGACTTCGTTTCAGGTAAACGCAGTCACTTTTCACCTCAAACGAAGCTACATTGTTCACAAAGCTCACACGTTTCTCCCTCTTAACTGAAAAGCATTGGATGTTAGAGGACCTGTGGTTTGTATCAGTTTCAGAAACAGAGTTGAACAGGATGTGGTCCGTGTGTGTAGGAAACACAGTTCTTTTGTTCTGAGCACACTCACGTTTCCCTCTGTATTAGAGACTCTAGAAAGCAAGAGCATGCTTCTTGCTCTAAAGCAGAGTGTGTTTCATGGATGAGAACTTTGCAGTGAGTTTCCCTTCAGAAACGGAGTTAAATGCCAGGCGTGTGTCTTCCTACAAGCAAGACTTCGTTTCAGGTAAACGCAGTCACTTTTCACCTCAAACGAAGCTACATTGTTCACAAAGCTCCCACGTTTCTCCCTCTTAACTGAAAAGCATTGGATGTTAGAGGACCTGTGGTTTGTATCAGTTTCAGAAACAGAGTTGAACTAGATATGGTCTGTGTGTGTAGGAAACACAGTTCTTTTGTTCTGAGCACACTCACGTTTCCCTCTGTATTAGAGACTCTAGAAAGCAAGTGCGTGCTTCTTGCTCTAAAGCAGAGTGTTTTCATGGAAGAGAACTGTGCCTTGTGTTTCCCTTCAGAAACGGAGTTAAATGCCAGGCATGTGTCTTCCTACAAGCAAGACTTCTTTTCAGGCAAACGCAGTCACTTTCTGCTCAAACGAAGCTACATTGTTCACGAAGCTCACACGTTTCTCGCTCTTAACTGAAAAGCATTGGATGTTAGAGGACCTGTGGTTTGTATCACTTTCAGAATCAGAGTTGAACTAGATATGGTCTGTGTGTGTAGGAAACACAGTTTTTTTGTTCTGAGCACACTCACGTTTTCCTCTGTATTAGAGACTCTAGAAAGCAAGAGCGTGCTTATGCTCTAAAGCAGAGTGTGTTTCATGGATGAGAACTGTGCCATGTGTTTCCCTTCAGAAACAGAGTTAAATGCCAGGCGCATGTCTTCCTACAAGCAATACTTCGTTTCAGGTAAACGCAGTCACTTTTCAGCTCAAAAGAAGCTACATTGTTCACAAAGCTCACACGTTTCTCCCTCTTAACTGAAAAGCATTGGATGTTAGAGGACCTGTGGTTTGTATCACTTTCAGAATCAGAGTTGAACTAGATATGGTCTGTGTGTGTAGGAAACACAGTTTTTTTGTTCTGAGCACACTCACGTTTTCCTCTGTATTAGAGACTCTAGAAAGCAAGAGCGTGCTTATGCTCTAAAGCAGAGTGTGTTTCATGGATGAGAACTGTGCCATGTGTTTCCCTTCAGAAACAGAGTTAAATGCCAGGCGCATGTCTTCCTACAAGCAATACTTCGTTTCAGGTAAACGCAGTCACTTTTCAGCTCAAAAGAAGCTACATTGTTCACAAAGCTCACACGTTTCTCCCTCTTAACTGAAAAGCATTGGATGTTAGAGGACCTGTGGTTTGTATCAGTTTCAGAAACAGAGTTGCACTAGATATGGTCTGTGTGTGTAGGAAACACAGTTCTTTTGTTCTGAGCACACTCACGTTTCCCTCTGTATTAGAGACTCTGGAAAGGAAGAGCGTGCTTCTTGCTCTAAAGCAGAGTGTTTTCATGGAAGAGAACTGTGCCGTGTGTTTCCCTTCAGAAACGGAGTTAAATGCCAGGCATGTGTCTTCCTACAAGCAAGACTTCTTTTCAGGTAAACGCAGTCACTTTTCAGCTCAAACAAAGCTACATTGTTCACAAAGCTCACACGTTTCTCCCTCTTAACTGAAAAGCATTGGATGTTAGACGACCTGGGGTTTGTATCAATTTCAGAAACAGAGTTGAACTTGATATGGTCCGTGTGTAGGAAACACAGTTCTTTTGTTCTGCGCACACTCACGTTTCCCTCTGTATTAGAGACTCTGGAAAGGAAGAGCGTGCTTCTTGCTCTAATGCAGAGTGTGTTTCATGGATGAGAACTGTGCCATGTGTTTCCCTTCAGAAACGGAGTTAAATGACAGGCTCTGTGTCTTTCTTCAAGCAAGACTTCGTTTCAGGTAAACGCAGTCACTTTTCAGCTCAAACGAAGCTACATTGTTCACGAAGCTCACACGTTTCTCGCTCTTAACTGAAAAGCATTGGATGTTAGAGGACCTGTGGTTTGCATCAGTTTCAGAAACAGAGTTGAACTAGATATGGTCTGAGTGTGTAGGAAACACAGTTCTTTTGTTCTGAGCACACTCACGTTTCCCTCTGTATTAGAGATTCTGGAAAGCAAGAGCGTGCTTCTTGCTCTAAAGCAGAATGTGCTTCATGGATGAGGATTGTGCCGTGTGTTTCCCTTCAGAAACGGAGTTAAATGCCACAAGTGTGTCTTCCTACAAGCACGACTTCGTTTCAGGTAAATGCAGTCACTTTACAACTCAAACGAATCTACATTGTTCACGAAGCTCACACGTTTCTCACTCTTAACTGAAAAGCATTGGATGTTAGAGGACCTGTGGTTTGTATCAGTTTCAGAAACAGAGTTGAACTAGATATGGGCCGTGTGTGTAGGAAACACACTTCTTTTGTTCTGAGCACACTCACGTTTCCCTCTGTATTAGAGAATGTAGAAAGCAAGAGCGTGCTTCTTGCTCTAAAGCAGAATGAGTTCCATGGATGAGGACTGTGCCGTGTGTTTCCCGTCAGAAACGGAGTTAAATGCCAGGCTCTGTGCCTTTCTTCAAGCAAGACTTCGTTTCAGGTAAACGCAGTCACTTTTCAGCTCAAACGAAGCTACATTGTTCACAAAGCTCACAAGTTTCTCGCTCTTAACTGAAAAGCATTGGATGTTAGAGGACCTGTGGTGTGTATCAGTTTCAGAAACAGAGTTGAACAAGATATGGTCCGTGTGTAGGAAACACAGTTCTTTTGTTCTGAGCACACTCACGTTTCCCTCTGTATTAGAGACTCTAGAAAGCAAGAGCGTGCTTCTTGCTCTAAAGCAGAATGAGTTCCATGGATGAGGACTGTGCTGTGTGTTTCCCTTCAGAAACGGAGTTAAATGACAGGCTCTGTGTCTTTCTTCAAGCAAGACTTCGTTTCAGGTAAACGCAGTCACTTTTCACCTCAAACGAAGCTACATTGTTCACAAAGCCCACACGTTTCTCGCTCTTACCTGAAAAGTATTGGATGTTAGACAACCTGTGGTTTGTATCAGTTTTAGAAACAGAGTTGAACTTGATATGGTCCATGTGTAGGAAACACAGTTCTTTTGTTCTGCGCACACTCACGTTTCCCTCTGTATTAGAGACTCTAGAAAGCAAGAGCGTGCTTCTTGCTCTAAAGCAGAGTGTGTTTCATGGATGAGAACTGTGCCGTGTGTTTCCCGTCAGAAACGGAGTTAAATGCCAGGCTCTGTGCCTTTCTTCAAGCAAGACTTCTTTTCAGGTAAACGCAGTCACTTTTCAGCTCAAACGAAGCTACATTGTTCACGAAGCTCACAAGTTTCTCGCTCTTAACTGAAAAGCATTGGATGTTAGAGGACCTGTGGTTTGTATCAGTTTCAGAAACAGAGTTGAACTAGATATGGTCTGTGTGTGGAGGAAACACAGTTCTTTTGTTCTGAGCACACTCACGTTTCCCTCTGTATTAGAGACTCTAGAAAGCAAAAGCCTGCTTCTTGCTTTAAAGCAGAACGTGTTTCATGGATGAGAACTGTGCCGTGTGTTTCCCTTCAGAAACGGAGTAAATGCCAGAAGTGTGTCTTCCTACAAGCAAGACTTCGTTTCAGGTAAACGCAGTCACTTTTCAGCTCAAACGAAGCTACATTGTTCACGAAGCTCACACGTTTCTCGCTCTTAACTGAAAAGCATTGGATGTTAGAGGACCTGTGGTTTGTATCAGTTTCAGAAACAGAGTTGAACTAGATATGGTCTGTGTGTGTAGGAAACACAGTTCTTTTGTTCTGAGCACACTCACGTTTCCCTCTGTATTAGAGATTCTGGAAAGCAAGAGCGTGCTTCTTGCTCTAAAGCAGAATGTGTTTCATGGATGAGGATTGTGACGTGTGTTTCCCTTCAGAAATGGAGTTAAATGCCAAAAGTGTGTCTTCCTACAAGCACGACTTCGTTTCAGGTAAATGCAGTCACTTTACACCTCAAACGAATCTACATTGTTCACGAAGCTCACACGTTTCTCACTCTTAACTGAAAAGCATTGGATGTTAGAGGACCTGTGGTTTCTATCAGTTTCAGAAACAGAGTTGAACTAGATATGGGCCGTGTGTGTAGGAAACACAGTTCTTTTGTTCTGAGCACACTCACTTTTCCCTCTGTAGTAGAGACTCTAGAAAGCAAGAGCGTGCTTATTGCTCTAAAGCAGAATGTGTTTCATGGATGAGGACTGTGCCGTGTGTTTCCCTTCAGAAACGGAGTTAAATGCCAGGCTCTGTGTCTTCCTTCATGGAAGACTTCATTTCAGGTAAACGCAGTAACTTTTTAGCTGAAACGAAGCTACATTGTTCACGAAGCTCACACATTTCTCGCTCTTAACTGAAAAGCATTGGATGTTAGAGGACCTGTGGTTTGTATCAGTTTCAGAAACAGAGTTGAACTAGATATGGTCTGAGTGTGTAGGAAACACAGTTCTTTTGTTCTGAGCACACTCACGTTTCCCTCTATATTAGATAATCTAGAAAGCAAGAGCGTGCTTCTTGCTCTAAAGCAGAGTGTGTTTCATGGATGAGAACTGTGCCGTGTGTTTCCCTTCAGAAACAGAGTTAAATGCCAGGCGCATGTCTTCCTACAAGCAAGACTTCGTTTCAGGTAAACGCAGTCACTTTTCATCTCAAACGAAGCTACATTGTTCACAAAGCTCACACGTTTCTCCCTCTTAACTGAAAAGCATTGGATGTTAGAGGACCTGTGGTTTGTATCAGTTTCAGAAACAGAGTTGAACAGGATGTGGTCCGTGTGTGTAGGAAACACAGTTCTTTTGTTCTGAGCACACTCACGTTTCCCTCTGTATTAGAGACTCTAGAAAGCAAGAGCATGCTTCTTGCTCTAAAGCAGAGTGTGTTTCATGGATGAGAACTTTGCAGTGAGTTTCCCTTCAGAAACGGAGTTAAATGCCAGGCGTGTGTCTTCCTACAAGCAAGACTTCGTTTCAGGTAAACGCAGTCACTTTTCACCTCAAACGAAGCTACATTGTTCACAAAGCTCCCACGTTTCTCCCTCTTAACTGAAAAGCATTGGATGTTAGAGGACCTGTGGTTTGTATCAGTTTCAGAAACAGAGTTGAACTAGATATGGTCTGTGTGTGTAGGAAACACAGTTCTTTTGTTCTGAGCACACTCACGTTTCCCTCTGTATTAGAGACTCTAGAAAGCAAGTGCGTGCTTCTTGCTCTAAAGCAGAGTGTTTTCATGGAAGAGAACTGTGCCTTGTGTTTCCCTTCAGAAACGGAGTTAAATGCCAGGCATGTGTCTTCCTACAAGCAAGACTTCTTTTCAGGCAAACGCAGTCACTTTTCTGCTCAAACGAAGCTACATTGTTCACGAAGCTCACACGTTTCTCGCTCTTAACTGAAAAGCATTGGATGTTAGAGGACCTGTGGTTTGTATCACTTTCAGAATCAGAGTTGAACTAGATATGGTCTGTGTGTGTAGGAAACACAGTTTTTTTGTTCTGAGCACACTCACGTTTTCCTCTGTATTAGAGACTCTAGAAAGCAAGAGCGTGCTTATGCTCTAAAGCAGAGTGTGTTTCATGGATGAGAACTGTGCCATGTGTTTCCCTTCAGAAACAGAGTTAAATGCCAGGCGCATGTCTTCCTACAAGCAATACTTCGTTTCAGGTAAACGCAGTCACTTTTCAGCTCAAAAGAAGCTACATTGTTCACAAAGCTCACACGTTTCTCCCTCTTAACTGAAAAGCATTGGATGTTAGAGGACCTGTGGTTTGTATCAGTTTCAGAAACAGAGTTGCACTAGATATGGTCTGTGTGTGTAGGAAACACAGTTCTTTTGTTCTGAGCACACTCACGTTTCCCTCTGTATTAGAGACTCTAGAAAGCAAGAGCGTGCTTCTTGCTCTAAAGCAGAGTGTTTTCATGGAAGAGAACTGTGCCGTGTGTTTCCCTTCAGAAACGGAGTTAAATGCCAGGCATGTGTCTTCCTACAAGCAAGACTTCTTTTCAGGTAAACGCAGTCACTTTTCAGCTCAAACAAAGCTACATTGTTCACAAAGCTCACACGTTTCTCCCTCTTAACTGAAAAGCATTGGATGTTAGACGACCTGGGGTTTGTATCAATTTCAGAAACAGAGTTGAACTTGATATGGTCCGTGTGTAGGAAACACAGTTCTTTTGTTCTGCGCACACTCACGTTTCCCTCTGTATTAGAGACTCTGGAAAGGAAGAGCGTGCTTCTTGCTCTAATGCAGAGTGTGTTTCATGGATGAGAACTGTGCCATGTGTTTCCCTTCAGAAACGGAGTTAAATGACAGGCTCTGTGTCTTTCTTCAAGCAAGACTTCGTTTCAGGTAAACGCAGTCACTTTTCAGCTCAAACGAAGCTACATTGTTCACGAAGCTCACACGTTTCTCGCTCTTAACTGAAAAGCATTGGATGTTAGAGGACCTGTGGTTTGCATCAGTTTCAGAAACAGAGTTGAACTAGATATGGTCTGAGTGTGTAGGAAACACAGTTCTTTTGTTCTGAGCACACTCACGTTTCCCTCTGTATTAGAGATTCTGGAAAGCAAGAGCGTGCTTCTTGCTCTAAAGCAGAATGTGCTTCATGGATGAGGATTGTGCCGTGTGTTTCCCTTCAGAAACGGAGTTAAATGCCACAAGTGTGTCTTCCTACAAGCACGACTTCGTTTCAGGTAAATGCAGTCACTTTACAACTCAAACGAATCTACATTGTTCACGAAGCTCACACGTTTCTCACTCTTAACTGAAAAGCATTGGATGTTAGAGGACCTGTGGTTTCTATCAGTTTCAGAAACAGAGTTGAACTAGATATGGGCCGTGTGTGTAGGAAACACACTTCTTTTGTTCTGAGCACACTCACGTTTCCCTCTGTATTAGAGAATGTAGAAAGCAAGAGCGTGCTTCTTGCTCTAAAGCAGAATGAGTTCCATGGATGAGGACTGTGCCGTGTGTTTCCCGTCAGAAACGGAGTTAAATGCCAGGCTCTGTGCCTTTCTTCAAGCAAGACTTCGTTTCAGGTAAACGCAGTCACTTTTCAGCTCAAACGAAGCTACATTGTTCACAAAGCTCACAAGTTTCTCGCTCTTAACTGAAAAGCATTGGATGTTAGAGGACCTGTGGTGTGTATCAGTTTCAGAAACAGAGTTGAACAAGATATGGTCCGTGTGTAGGAAACACAGTTCTTTTGTTCTGAGCACACTCACGTTTCCCTCTGTATTAGAGACTCTAGAAAGCAAGAGCGTGCTTCTTGCTCTAAAGCAGAATGAGTTCCATGGATGAGGACTGTGCCGTGTGTTTCCCTTCAGAAACGGAGTTAAATGACAGGCTCTGTGTCTTTCTTCAAGCAAGACTTCGTTTCAGGTAAACGCAGTCACTTTTCACCTCAAACGAAGCTACATTGTTCACAAAGCCCACACGTTTCTCGCTCTTACCTGAAAAGTATTGGATGTTAGACAACCTGTGGTTTGTATCAGTTTTAGAAACAGAGTTGAACTTGATATGGTCCGTGTGTAGGAAACACAGTTCTTTTGTTCTGCGCACACTCACGTTTCCCTCTGTATTAGAGACTCTAGAAAGCAAGAGCGTGCTTCTTGCTCTAAAGCAGAGTGTGTTTCATGGATGAGAACTGTGCCGTGTGTTTCCCGTCAGAAACGGAGTTAAATGCCAGGCTCTGTGCCTTTCTTCAAGCAAGACTTCTTTTCAGGTAAACGCAGTCACTTTTCAGCTCAAACGAAGCTACATTGTTCACGAAGCTCACAAGTTTCTCGCTCTTAACTGAAAAGCATTGGATGTTAGAGGACCTGTGGTTTGTATCAGTTTCAGAAACAGAGTTGAACTAGATATGGTCTGTGTGTGGAGGAAACACAGTTCTTTTGTTCTGAGCACACTCACGTTTCCCTCTGTATTAGAGACTCTAGAAAGCAAAAGCCTGCTTCTTGCTTTAAAGCAGAACGTGTTTCATGGATGAGAACTGTGCCGTGTGTTTCCCTTCAGAAACGGAGTAAATGCCAGAAGTGTGTCTTCCTACAAGCAAGACTTCGTTTCAGGTAAACGCAGTCACTTTTCAGCTCAAACGAAGCTACATTGTTCACGAAGCTCACACGTTTCTCGCTCTTAACTGAAAAGCATTGGATGTTAGAGGACCTGTGGTTTGTATCAGTTTCAGAAACAGAGTTGAACTAGATATGGTCTGTGTGTGTAGGAAACACAGTTCTTTTGTTCTGAGCACACTCACGTTTCCCTCTGTATTAGAGATTCTGGAAAGCAAGAGCGTGCTTCTTGCTCTAAAGCAGAATGTGTTTCATGGATGAGGATTGTGACGTGTGTTTCCCTTCAGAAATGGAGTTAAATGCCAAAAGTGTGTCTTCCTACAAGCACGACTTCGTTTCAGGTAAATGCAGTCACTTTACACCTCAAACGAATCTACATTGTTCACGAAGCTCACACGTTTCTCACTCTTAACTGAAAAGCATTGGATGTTAGAGGACCTGTGGTTTCTATCAGTTTCAGAAACAGAGTTGAACTAGATATGGGCCGTGTGTGTAGGAAACACAGTTCTTTTGTTCTGAGCACACTCACTTTTCCCTCTGTAGTAGAGACTCTAGAAAGCAAGAGCGTGCTTATTGCTCTAAAGCAGAATGTGTTTCATGGATGAGGACTGTGCCGTGTGTTTCCCTTCAGAAACGGAGTTAAATGCCAGGCTCTGTGTCTTCCTTCATGGAAGACTTCGTTTCAGGTAAACGCAGTAACTTTTTAGCTGAAACGAAGCTACATTGTTCACGAAGCTCACACATTTCTCGCTCTTAACTGAAAAGCATTGGATGTTAGAGGACCTGTGGTTTGTATCAGTTTCAGAAACAGAGTTGAACTAGATATGGTCTGAGTGTGTAGGAAACACAGTTCTTTTGTTCTGAGCACACTCACGTTTCCCTCTATATTAGATAATCTAGAAAGCAAGAGCGTGCTTCTTGCTCTAAAGCAGAGTGTGTTTCATGGATGAGAACTGTGCCGTGTGTTTCCCTTCAGAAACAGAGTTAAATGCCAGGCGCATGTCTTCCTACAAGCAAGACTTCGTTTCAGGTAAACGCAGTCACTTTTCACCTCAAACGAAGCTACATTGTTCACAAAGCTCACACGTTTCTCCCTCTTAACTGAAAAGCATTGGATGTTAGAGGACCTGTGGTTTGTATCAGTTTCAGAAACAGAGTTGAACAGGATGTGGTCCGTGTGTGTAGGAAACACAGTTCTTTTGTTCTGAGCACACTCACGTTTCCCTCTGTATTAGAGACTCTAGAAAGCAAGAGCATGCTTCTTGCTCTAAAGCAGAGTGTGTTTCATGGATGAGAACTTTGCAGTGAGTTTCCCTTCAGAAACGGAGTTAAATGCCAGGCGTGTGTCTTCCTACAAGCAAGACTTCGTTTCAGGTAAACGCAGTCACTTTTCACCTCAAACGAAGCTACATTGTTCACAAAGCTCCCACGTTTCTCCCTCTTAACTGAAAAGCATTGGATGTTAGAGGACCTGTGGTTTGTATCAGTTTCAGAAACAGAGTTGAACTAGATATGGTCTGTGTGTGTAGGAAACACAGTTCTTTTGTTCTGAGCACACTCACGTTTCCCTCTGTATTAGAGACTCTAGAAAGCAAGTGCGTGCTTCTTGCTCTAAAGCAGAGTGTTTTCATGGAAGAGAACTGTGCCTTGTGTTTCCCTTCAGAAACGGAGTTAAATGCCAGGCATGTGTCTTCCTACAAGCAAGACTTCTTTTCAGGCAAACGCAGTCACTTTTCTGCTCAAACGAAGCTACATTGTTCACGAAGCTCACACGTTTCTCGCTCTTAACTGAAAAGCATTGGATGTTAGAGGACCTGTGGTTTGTATCACTTTCAGAATCAGAGTTGAACTAGATATGGTCTGTGTGTGTAGGAAACACAGTTTTTTTGTTCTGAGCACACTCACGTTTTCCTCTGTATTAGAGACTCTAGAAAGCAAGAGCGTGCTTATGCTCTAAAGCAGAGTGTGTTTCATGGATGAGAACTGTGCCATGTGTTTCCCTTGAGAAACAGAGTTAAATGCCAGGCGCATGTCTTCCTACAAGCAATACTTCGTTTCAGGTAAACGCAGTCACTTTTCAGCTCAAAAGAAGCTACATTGTTCACAAAGCTCACACGTTTCTCCCTCTTAACTGAAAAGCATTGGATGTTAGAGGACCTGTGGTTTGTATCAGTTTCAGAAACAGAGTTGCACTAGATATGGTCTGTGTGTGTAGGAAACACAGTTCTTTTGTTCTGAGCACACTCACGTTTCCCTCTGTATTAGAGACTCTAGAAAGCAAGAGCGTGCTTCTTGCTCTAAAGCAGAGTGTTTTCATGGAAGAGAACTGTGCCGTGTGTTTCCCTTCAGAAACGGAGTTAAATGCCAGGCATGTGTCTTCCTACAAGCAAGACTTCTTTTCAGGTAAACGCAGTCACTTTTCAGCTCAAACAAAGCTACATTGTTCACAAAGCTCACACGTTTCTCCCTCTTAACTGAAAAGCATTGGATGTTAGACGACCTGGGGTTTGTATCAATTTCAGAAACAGAGTTGAACTTGATATGGTCCGTGTGTAGGAAACACAGTTCTTTTGTTCTGCGCACACTCACGTTTCCCTCTGTATTAGAGACTCTGGAAAGGAAGAGCGTGCTTCTTGCTCTAATGCAGAGTGTGTTTCATGGATGAGAACTGTGCCATGTGTTTCCCTTCAGAAACGGAGTTAAATGACAGGCTCTGTGTCTTTCTTCAAGCAAGACTTCGTTTCAGGTAAACGCAGTCACTTTTCAGCTCAAACGAAGCTACATTGTTCACGAAGCTCACACGTTTCTCGCTCTTAACTGAAAAGCATTGGATGTTAGAGGACCTGTGGTGTGTATCAGTTTCAGAAACAGAGTTGAACAAGATATGGTCCATGTGTAGGAAACACAGTTCTTTTGTTCTGAGCACACTCATGTTTCCCTCTGTATTAGAGACTCTAGAAAGCAAGAGCGTGCTTCTTGCTCTAAAGCAGAATGAGTTCCATGGATGAGGACTGTGCCGTGTGTTTCCCTTCAGAAACGGAGTTAAATGACAGGCTCTGTGTCTTTCTTCAAGCAAGACTTCGTTTCAGGTAAACGCAGTCACTTTTCACCACAAACGAAGCTACATTGTTCACAAAGCCCACACGTTTCTCGCTCTTAACTGAAAAGAATTGTATGTTAGAGGACCTGTGTTTTGTATCAGTTTCAGAAACAGAGTTGAACTAGATATGGTCCGTGTGTAGGAAACACAGTTCTTTTGTTCTGAGCACACTCACGTTTCCCTCTGTATTAGAGACTCTAGAAAGCAAAAGCCTGCTTCTTGCTTTAAAGCAGAACGTGTTTCATGGATGAGAACTGTGCCGTGTGTTTCCCTTCAGAAACGGAGTAAATGCCAGAAGTGTGTCTTCCTACAAGCAAGACTTCGTTTCAGGTAAACGCAGTCACTTTTCAGCTCAAACGAAGCTACATTGTTCACGAAGCTCACACGTTTCTCGCTCTTAACTGAAAAGCATTGGATGTTAGAGGACCTGTGGTTTGTATCAGTTTCAGAAACAGAGTTGAACTAGATATGGTCTGTGTGTGTAGGAAACACAGTTCTTTTGTTCTGAGCACACTCACGTTTCCCTCTGTATTAGAGATTCTGGAAAGCAAGAGCGTGCTTCTTGCTCTAAAGCAGAATGTGTTTCATGGATGAGGATTGTGCCGTGTGTTTCCCTTCAGAAACGGAGTTAAATGCCAAAAGTGTGTCTTCCTACAAGCACTACTTCGTTTCAGGTAAATGCAGTCACTTTACACCTCAAACGAATCTACATTGTTCACGAAGCTCACACGTTTCTCACTCTTAACTGAAAAGCATTGGATGTTAGAGGACCTGTGGTTTCTATCAGTTTCAGAAACAGAGTTGAACTAGATATGGGCCATGTGTGTAGGAAACACAGTTCTTTTGTTCTGAGCACACTCACTTTTCACTCTGTAGAAGAGACTCTAGAAAGCAAGAGCGTGCTTCTTGCTCTAATGCAGAGTGTGTTTCATGGATGAAAACTGTGCCGTGTGTTTCCCTTCAGAAACGGAGTTAAATGCCAGGCTCTGTGTCTTTCTTCATGGAAGACTTCGTTTCAGGTAAACGCAGTAACTTTTTAGCTGAAACGAAGCTACATTGTTCACGAAGCTCACACATTTCTCGCTCTTAACTGAAAAGCATTGGATGTTAGAGGACCTGTGGTTTGTATCAGTTTCAGAAACAGAGTTGAACTAGATATGGTCTGAGTGTGTAGGAAACACAGTTCTTTTGTTCTGAGCACACTCACGTTTCCCTCTATATTAGATAATCTAGAAAGCAAGAGCGTGCTTCTTGCTCTAAAGCAGAGTGTGTTTCATGGATGAGAACTGTGCCGTGTGTTTCCCTTCAGAAACAGAGTTAAATGCCAGGCGCATGTCTTCCTACAAGCAAGACTTCGTTTCAGGTAAACGCAGTCACTTTTCACCTCAAACGAAGCTACATTGTTCACAAAGCTCACACGTTTCTCCCTCTTAAATGAAAAGCATTGGATGTTAGAGGACCTGTGGTTTGTATCAGTTTCAGAAACAGAGTTGAACAGGATGTGGTCCGTGTGTGTAGGAAACACAGTTCTTTTGTTCTGAGCACACTCACGTTTCCCTCTGTATTAGAGACTCTAGAAAGCAAGAGCATGCTTCTTGCTCTAAAGCAGGGTGTGTTTCATGGATGAGAACTTTGCAGTGAGTTTCCCTTCAGAAACGGAGTTAAATGTCAGGCGTGTGTCTTCCTACAAGCAAGACTTCGTTTCAGGTAAACGCAGTAACTTTTCAGCTCAAACGAAGCTACATTGTTCACAAAGCTCACACGTTTCTCCCTCTTAACTGAAAAGCATTGGATGTTAGACGACCTGGGGTTTGTATCAATTTTAGAAACAGAGTTGAACTAGATATGGTCCGTGTGTGTAGGAAACACAGTTCTTTTGTTCTGAGTACACTCACGTTTCCCTCTGTATTAGAGACTCTAGAAAGCAAGAGCGTGCTTCTTGCTCTAAAGCAGATGGTGTTTCATGGATGAGAACTGTGCCGTGTGTTTCCCTTCAGAAACGGAGTTAAATGCCAGGCTCTGTGTCTTCCTACAAGCAAGAATCGTTTCAGGTAAACGCAGTCACTTTTCATCTCAAACGAAGCTACATTGTTCACGAAGCTCACACGTTTCTCGCTCTTACCTGAAAAGTATTGGATGTTAGACAACCTGTGGTTTGTATCAGTTTCAGAAACAGAGTTGAACTTGATATGGTCCGTGTGTAGGAAACACAGTTCTTTTGTTCTGCGCACACTCACGTTTCCCTCTGTATTAGAGACTCTAGAAAGCAAGAGCGTGCTTCTTGCTCTAAAGCAGAGTGTGTTTCATGGATGAGAACTGTGCCGTGTGTTTCCCGTCAGAAACGGAGTTAAATGCCAGGCTCTGTGCCTTTCTTCAAGCAAGACTTCTTTTCAGGTAAACGCAGTCACTTTTCAGCTCAAACGAAGCTACATTGTTCACGAAGCTCACAAGTTTCTCGCTCTTAACTGAAAAGCATTGGATGTTAGAGGACCTGTGGTTTGTATCAGTTTCAGAAACAGAGTTGAACTAGAGATGGTCCGTGTGTAGGAAACACAGTTCTTTTGTTCTGAGCACACTCACGTTTCCCTCTGTATTAGAGACTCTAGAAAACAAGAGCGTGCTTCTTGCTCTAAAGCAGAATGAGTTCCATGGATGAGGACTGTGCCGTGTGTTTCCCTTCAGAAACGGAGTTAAATGACAGGCTCTGTGTCTTTCTTCAAGCAAGACTTCGTTTCAGGTAAACGCAGTCACTTTTCACCTCAAACGAAGCTACATTGTTCACAAAGCCCACACGTTTCTCGCTCTTAACTGAAAAGAATTGTATGTTAGAGGACCTGTGTTTTGTATCAGTTTCAGAAACAGAGTTGAACTAGATATGGTCCGTGTGTAGGAAACACAGTTCTTTTGTTCTGAGCACACTCACGTTTCCCTCTGTATTAGAGACTCTAGAAAGCAAAAGCGTGCTTCTTGCTCTAAAGCAGAACGTGTTTCATGGAGGAGAACTGTGCCGTGTGTTTCCCTTCAGAAACGGAGTAAATGCCAGAAGTGTGTCTTCCTACAAGCAAGACTTCGTTTCAGGTAAACGCAGTCACTTTTCAGCTCAAACGAAGCTACATTGTTCACGAAGCTCACACGTTTCTCGCTCTTAACTGAAAAGCAATGGATGATAGAGGACCTGTGGTTTGTGTCAGTTTCAGAAACAGAGTTGAACTAGATATGGTCTGTGTGTGTAGGAAACACAGTTCTTTTGTTCTGAGCACACTCACGTTTCCCTCTGTATTAGAGATTCTGGAATGCAAGAGCGTGCTTCTTGCTCTAAAGCAGAATGTGTTTCATGGATGAGGATTGTGCCGTGTGTTTCCCTTCAGAAACGGAGTTAAATGCCAGAAGTGTGTCTTCCTACAAGCACGACTTCGTTCAGGTAAATGCAGTCACTTTACACCTCAAACGAATCTACATTGTTCACGAAGCTCACACGTTTCTCACTCTTAACTGAAAAGCATTGGATGTTAGAGGACCTGTGGTTTGTATCAGTTTCAGAAACAGAGTTGAACTAGATATGGGCCGTGTGTGTAGGAAACACAGTTCTTTTGTTCTGAGCACAGTCACTTTTCCCTCTGTAGTAGAGACTCTAGAAAGCAAGAGCGTGCTTCTTGCTCTAATGCAGAGTGTGTTTCATGGATGAAAACTGTGCCGTGTGTTTCCCTTCAGAAACGGAGTTAAATGCCAGGCTCTGTGTCTTTCTTCAAGGAAGACTTCGTTTCAGGTAAACGCAGTAACTTTTCAGCTGAAACGAAGCTACATTGTTCACGAAGCTCACACATTTCTCGCTCTTAACTGAAAAGCATTGGATGTTAGAGGACCTGTGGTTTGTATCAGTTTCAGAAACAGAGTTGAACTAGATATGGTCTGAGTGTGTAGGAAACACAGTTCTTTTGTTCTGAGCACACTCACGTTTCCCTCTGTATTAGAGAATCTAGAAAGCAAGAGCGTGCTTCTTGCTCTAAAGCAGAGTGTGTTTCATGGATGAGAACTGTGCCGTGTGTTTCCCTTCAGAAACAGAGTTAAATGCTAGGCGCATGTCTTCCTACAAGCAAGACTTCGTTTCAGGTAAACGCAGTCACTTTTCACCTCAAACGAAGCTACATTGTTCACAAAGTTCACACGTTTCTCCCTCTTAACTGAAAAGGATTGGATGTTAGAGGACCTGTGGTTTGAATCAGTTTCAGAAACAGAGTTGAACAGGATGTGGTCCGTGTGTGTAGGAAACACAGTTCATTTGTTCTGAGCACACTCACGTTTACCTCTGTAATAGAGACTCTAGAAAGCAAGAGCATGCTTCTTGCTCTAAAGCAGAGTGTGTTTCATGGATGAGAACTTTGCAGTGAGTTTCCCTTCAGAAATGGAGTTAAATGCCAGGCGTGTGTCTTCCTACAAGCAAGACTTCGTTTCAGGTAAACGCAGTCACTTTTCAGCTCAAACGAAGCTACATTGTTCACAAAGCTCCCACGTTTCTCCCTCTTAACTGAAAAGCATTGGATGTTAGAGGACCTGTGGTTTGTATCAGTTTCAGAAACAGAGTTGAACTAGATATGGTCTGTGTGCGTAGGAAACACAGTTCTTTTGTTCTGAGCACACTCACGTTTCCCTCTGTATTAGAGACTCTAGAAAGCAAGAGCGTGCTTCTTGCTCTAAAGCAGAGTGTTTTCATGGAAGAGAACTGTGCCTTGTGTTTCCCTTCAGAAACGGAGTTAAATGCCAGGCATGTGTCTTCCTACAAGCAAGTCTTCTTTTCAGGTAAATGCAGTCACTTTTGAGCTCAAACGAAGCTACATTGTTCACGAAGCTCACACGTTTCTCGCTCTTACCTGAAAAGTATTGGATGTTAGACAACCTGTGGTTTGTATCAGTTTCAGAAACAGAGTTGAACTTGATATGGTCCGTGTGTAGGAAACACAGTTCTTTTGTTCTGCGCACACTCACGTTTCCCTCTGTATTAGAGACTCTAGAAAGCAAGAGCGTGCTTCTTGCTCTAATGAAGAGTGTGTTTCCTGGATGAGGATTGTGCCGTGTGTTTCCCTTCAGAAACGGAGTTAAATGCCAGAAGTGTGTCTTCCTACAAGCACGACTTCGTTTCAGGTAAATGCAGTCACTTTACACCTCAAAGGAATCTACATTGTTCACGAAGCTCACACGTTTCTCACTCTTAACTGAAAAGCATTGGATGTTAGAGGACCTGTGGTTTGTATTAGTTTCAGAAACAGAGTTGAACTAGATATGGTCCGTGTGTGTAGGAAACACACTTTTTTGTTCTAAGCACACTCACGTTTCCCTCTGTAGTAGAGACTCTAGAAAGCAAGAGCGTGCTTCTTGCTCTTATGCAGAGTGTGTTTCATGGATGAAAACTGTGCCGTGTGTTTCCCTTCAGAAACGGAGTTAAATGCCAGGCTCTGTGTCTTTCTTCAAGAAAGACTTCGTTTCAGGTAAACGCAGTCACTTTTCATCTCAAACGAAACTACATTGTTCACGAAGCTCACACGTTTCTCGCTCTTACCTGAAAAGCATTGGATGTTAGACAACCTGTGGTTTGTATCAGTTTCAGAAACAGAGTTGAACTAGATATGGGCCGTGTGTGTAGGAAACACAGTTCTTTTGTTCTGAGCACAGTCACTTTTCCCTCTGTAGTAGAGACTCTAGAAAGCAAGAGCGTGCTTCTTGCTCTAATGCAGAGTGTGTTTCATGGATGAAAACTGTGCCGTGTGTTTCCCTTCAGAAACGGAGTTAAATGCCAGGCTCTGTGTCTTTCTTCAAGGAAGACTTCGTTTCAGGTAAACGCAGTAACTTTTCAGCTGAAACGAAGCTACATTGTTCACGAAGCTCACACATTTCTCGCTCTTAACTGAAAAGCATTGGATGTTAGAGGACCTGTGGTTTGTATCAGTTTCAGAAACAGAGTTGAACTAGATATGGTCTGAGTGTGTAGGAAACACAGTTCTTTTGTTCTGAGCACACTCACGTTTCCCTCTGTATTAGAGAATCTAGAAAGCAAGAGCGTGCTTCTTGCTCTAAAGCAGAGTGTGTTTCATGGATGAGAACTGTGCCGTGTGTTTCCCTTCAGAAACAGAGTTAAATGCTAGGCGCATGTCTTCCTACAAGCAAGACTTCGTTTCAGGTAAACGCAGTCACTTTTCACCTCAAACGAAGCTACATTGTTCACAAAGTTCACACGTTTCTCCCTCTTAACTGAAAAGGATTGGATGTTAGAGGACCTGTGGTTTGTATCAGTTTCAGAAACAGAGTTGAACAGGATGTGGTCCGTGTGTGTAGGAAACACAGTTCATTTGTTCTGAGCACACTCACGTTTACCTCTGTAATAGAGACTCTAGAAAGCAAGAGCATGCTTCTTGCTCTAAAGCAGAGTGTGTTTCATGGATGAGAACTTTGCAGTGAGTTTCCCTTCAGAAATGGAGTTAAATGCCAGGCGTGTGTCTTCCTACAAGCAAGACTTCGTTTCAGGTAAACGCAGTCACTTTTCAGCTCAAACGAAGCTACATTGTTCACAAAGCTCCCACGTTTCTCCCTCTTAACTGAAAAGCATTGGATGTTAGAGGACCTGTGGTTTGTATCAGTTTCAGAAACAGAGTTGAACTAGATATGGTCTGTGTGCGTAGGAAACACAGTTCTTTTGTTCTGAGCACACTCACGTTTCCCTCTGTATTAGAGACTCTAGAAAGCAAGAGCGTGCTTCTTGCTCTAAAGCAGAGTGTTTTCATGGAAGAGAACTGTGCCTTGTGTTTCCCTTCAGAAACGGAGTTAAATGCCAGGCATGTGTCTTCCTACAAGCAAGTCTTCTTTTCAGGTAAATGCAGTCACTTTTCAGCTCAAACGAAGCTACATTGTTCACAAAGCTCACACGTTTCTCCCTCTTAACTGAAAAGCATTGGATGTTAGACGACCTGGGGTTTGTATCAATTTTAGAAACAGAGTTGAACTAGATATGGTCCGTGTGTGTAGGAAACACAGTTCTTTTGTTCTGAGTACACTCACGTTTCCCTCTGTATTAGAGACTCTAGAAAGCAAGAACGTGCTTCTTGCTCTATAGCAGAGTGTGTTTCATGGATGCGAACTGTGCCGTGTGTTTCCCTTCAGAAACGGAGTTAAATGCCAGGCTCTGTGTCTTCCTACAAGCAAGAATCGTTTCAGGTAAACGCAGTCACTTTTCATCTCAAACGAAGCTACATTGTTCACGAAGCTCACACGTTTCTCGCTCTTACCTGAAAAGTATTGGATGTTAGACAACCTGTGGTTTGTATCAGTTTCAGAAACAGAGTTGAATTTGATATGGTCCGTGTGTAGGAAACACAGTTCTTTTGTTCTGCGCACACTCACGTTTCCCTCTGTATTAGAGACTCTAGAAAGCAAGAGCGTGCTTCTTGCTCTAATGCAGAGTGTGTTTCATGGATGAGAACTGTGCCGTGTGTTTCCCGTCAGAAACGGAGTTAAATGCCAGGCATGTGTCTTCCTACAAGCAAGTCTTCTTTTCAGGTAAATGCAGTCACTTTTCAGCTCAAACAAAGCTACATTGTTCACAAAGCTCACACGTTTCTCCCTCTTAACTGAAAAGCATTGGATGTTAGACGACCTGGGGTTTGTATCAATTTTAGAAACAGAGTTGAACTAGATATGGTCCGTGTGTGTAGGAAACACAGTTCTTTTGTTCTGAGTACACTCACGTTTCCCTCTGTATTAGAGACTCTAGAAAGCAAGAACGTGCTTCTTGCTCTAAAGCAGAGTGTGTTTCATGGATGAGAACTGTGCCGTGTGTTTCCCTTCAGAAACGGAGTTAAATGCCAGGCTCTGTGTCTTCCTACAAGCAAGAATCGTTTCAGGTAAACGCAGTCACTTTTCATCTCAAACGAAGCTACATTGTTCACGGAGCTCACACGTTTCTCGCTCTTACCTGAAAAGTATTGGATGTTAGACAACCTGTGGTTTGTATCAGTTTCAGAAACAGAGTTGAACTTGATATGGTCCGTGTGTAGGAAACACAGTTCTTTTGTTCTGCGCACACTCACGTTTCCCTCTGTATTAGAGACTCTAGAAAGCAAGAGCGTGCTTCTTGCTCTAATGAAGAGTGTGTTTCCTGGATGAGGATTGTGCCGTGTGTTTCCCTTCAGAAACGGAGTTAAATGCCAGAAGTGTGTCTTCCTACAAGCACGACTTCGTTTCAGGTAAATGCAGTCACTTTACACCTCAAAGGAATCTACATTGTTCACGAAGCTCACACGTTTCTCACTCTTAACTGAAAAGCATTGGATGTTAGAGGACCTGTGGTTTGTATTAGTTTCAGAAACAGAGTTGAACTAGATATGGTCCGTGTGTGTAGGAAACACACTTTTTTGTTCTAAGCACACTCACGTTTCCCTCTGTAGTAGAGACTCTAGAAAGCAAGAGCGTGCTTCTTGCTCTTATGCAGAGTGTGTTTCATGGATGAAAACTGTGCCGTGTGTTTCCCTTCAGAAACGGAGTTAAATGCCAGGCTCTGTGTCTTTCTTCAAGAAAGACTTCGTTTCAGGTAAACGCAGTCACTTTTCATCTCAAACGAAACTACATTGTTCACGAAGCTCACACGTTTCTCGCTCTTACCTGAAAAGCATTGGATGTTAGACAACCTGTGGTTTGTATCAGTTTCAGAAACAGAGTTGAACTAGATATGGTCTGAGTGTGTAGGAAACACAGTTCTTTTGTTCTGAGCACACTCACGTTTCCCTCTATATTAGATAATCTAGAAAGCAAGAGCGTGCTTCTTGCTCTAAAGCAGAGTGTGTTTCATGGATGAGAACTGTGCCGTGTGTTTCCCTTCAGAAACAGAGTTAAATGCCAGGCGCATGTCTTCCTACAAGCAAGACTTCGTTTCAGGTAAACGCAGTCACTTTTCACCTCAAACGAAGCTACATTGTTCACAAAGCTCACACGTTTCTCCCTCTTAACTGAAAAGCATTGGATGTTAGAGGACCTGTGGTTTGTATCAGTTTCAGAAACAGAGTTGAACAGGATGTGGTCCGTGTGTGTAGGAAACACAGTTCTTTTGTTCTGAGCACACTCACGTTTCCCTCTGTATTAGAGACTCTAGAAAGCAAGAGCGTGCTTCTTGCTCTAAAGCAGAGTGTTTTCATGGAAGAGAACTGTGCCGTGTGTTTCCCTTCAGAAACGGAGTTAAATGCCAGGCATGTGTCTTCCTACAAGCAAGACTTCTTTTCAGGTAAACGCAGTCAATTTTCAGCTCAAACGAAGCTACATTGTTCACAAAGCTCACACGTTTCTCCCTCTTAACTGAAAAGCATTGGATGTTAGACGACCTGGGGTTTGTATCAATTTTAGAAACAGAGTTGAACTAGATATGGTCCGTGTGTGTAGGAAACACAGTTCTTTTGTTCTGCGCACACTCACATTTCCCTCTGTATTAGAGACTCTAGAAAGCAAGAGCGTGCTTCTTGCTCTAAAGCAGAGTGTGTTTCATGGATGAGAACTGTGCCGTGTGTTTCCCGTCAGAAACGGAGTTAAATGCCAGGCTCTGTGCCTTTCTTCAAGCAAGACATCTTTTCAGGTAAACGCAGTCACTTTTCAGCTCAAACGAAGCTACATTGTTCACGAAGCTCACAAGTTTCTTGCTCTTAACTGAAAAGCATTGGATGTTAGAGGACCTGTGGTTTGTATCAGTTTCAGAAACAGAGTTGAACTAGATATGGTCCGTGTGTAGGAAACACAGTTCTTTTGTTCTGAGCACACTCATGTTTCCCTCTGTATTAGAGACTCTAGAAAACAAGAGCGTGCTTCTTGCTCGAAAGCAGAATGAGTTCCATGGATGAGGACTGTGCCGTGTGTTTCCCTTCAGAAACGGAGTTAAATGACAGGCTCTGTGTCTTTCTTCAAGCAAGACTTCGTTTCAGGTAAACGCAGTCACTTTTCACCTCAAACGAAGCTACATTGTTCACAAAGCCCACACGTTTCTCGCTCTTAACTGAAAAGAATTGTATGTTAGAGGACCTGTGTTTTGTATCAGTTTCAGAAACAGAGTTGAACTAGATATGGTCCGTGTGTAGGAAACACAGTTCTTTTGTTCTGAGCACACTCACGTTTCCCTCTGTATTAGAGACTCTAGAAAGCAAAAGCGTGCTTCTTGCTCTAAAGCAGAACGTGTTTCATGGAGGAGAACTGTGCCGTGTGTTTCCCTTCAGAAACGGAGTAAATGCCAGAAGTGTGTCTTCCTACAAGCAAGACTTCGTTTCAGGTAAACGCAGTCACTTTTCAGCTCAAACGAAGCTACATTGTTCACAAAGCTCACACGTTTCTCGCTCTTAACTGAAAAGCAATGGATGATAGAGGACCTGTGGTTTGTATCAGTTTCAGAAACAGAGTTGAACTAGATATGGTCTGTGTGTGTAGGAAACACAGTTCTTTTGTTCTGAGCACACTCACGTTTCCCTCTGTATTAGAGATTCTGGAAAGCAAGAGCGTGCTTCTTGCTCTAAAGCAGAATGTGTTTCATGGATGAGGATTGTGCCGTGTGTTTCCCTTCAGAAACGGAGTTAAATGCCAGAAGTGTGTCTTCCTACAAGCACGACTTCGTTTCAGGTAAATGCAGTCACTTTACACCTCAAACGAATCTACATTGTTCACGAAGCTCACACGTTTCTCACTCTTAACTGAAAAGCATTGGATGTTAGAGGACCTGTGGTTTGTATCAGTTTCAGAAACAGAGTTGAACTAGATATGGGCCGTGTGTGTAGGAAACACAGATCTTTTGTTCTGAGCACAGTCACTTTTCCCTCTGTAGTAGAGACTCTAGAAAGCAAGAGCGTGCTTCTTGCTCTAATGCAGAGTGTGTTTCATGGATGAAAACTGTGCCGTGTGTTTCCCTTCAGAAACGGAGTTAAATGCCAGGCTCTGTGTCTTTCTTCAAGGAAGACTTCGTTTCAGGTAAACGCAGTAACTTTTCATCTGAAACGAAGCTACATTGTTCACGAAGCTCACACGTTTCTCGCTCTTACCTGAAAAGCATTGGATGTTAGACAACCTGTGGTTTGTATCAGTTTCAGAAACAGAGTTGAACTAGATATGGTCTGAGTGTGTAGGAAACACAGTTCTTTTGTTCTGAGCACACTCACGTTTCCCTCTATATTAGATAATCTAGAAAGCAAGAGCGTGCTTCTTGCTCTAAAGCAGAGTGTGTTTCATGGATGAGAACTGTGCCGTGTGTTTCCCTTCAGAAACAGAGTTAAATGCCAGGCGCATGTCTTCCTACAAGCAAGACTTCGTTTCAGGTAAACGCAGTCACTTTTCACCTCAAACGAAGCTACATTGTTCACAAAGCTCACACGTTTCTCCCTCTTAACTGAAAAGCATTGGATGTTAGAGGACCTGTGGTTTGTATCAGTTTCAGAAACAGAGTTGAACAGGATGTGGTCCGTGTGTGTAGGAAACACAGTTCTTTTGTTCTGAGCACACTCACGTTTCCCTCTGTATTAGAGACTCTAGAAAGCAAGAGCGTGCTTCTTGCTCTAAAGCAGAGTGTTTTCATGGAAGAGAACTGTGCCGTGTGTTTCCCTTCAGAAACGGAGTTAAATGCCAGGCATGTGTCTTCCTACAAGCAAGACTTCTTTTCAGGTAAACGCAGTCAATTTTCAGCTCAAACGAAGCTACATTGTTCACAAAGCTCACACGTTTCTCCCTCTTAACTGAAAAGCATTGGATGTTAGACGACCTGGGGTTTGTATCAATTTTAGAAACAGAGTTGAACTAGATATGGTCCGTGTGTGTAGGAAACACAGTTCTTTTGTTCTGCGCACACTCACATTTCCCTCTGTATTAGAGACTCTAGAAAGCAAGAGCGTGCTTCTTGCTCTAAAGCAGAGTGTGTTTCATGGATGAGAACTGTGCCGTGTGTTTCCCGTCAGAAACGGAGTTAAATGCCAGGCTCTGTGCCTTTCTTCAAGCAAGACATCTTTTCAGGTAAACGCAGTCACTTTTCAGCTCAAACGAAGCTACATTGTTCACGAAGCTCACAAGTTTCTTGCTCTTAACTGAAAAGCATTGGATGTTAGAGGACCTGTGGTTTGTATCAGTTTCAGAAACAGAGTTGAACTAGATATGGTCCGTGTGTAGGAAACACAGTTCTTTTGTTCTGAGCACACTCATGTTTCCCTCTGTATTAGAGACTCTAGAAAACAAGAGCGTGCTTCTTGCTCGAAAGCAGAATGAGTTCCATGGATGAGGACTGTGCCGTGTGTTTCCCTTCAGAAACGGAGTTAAATGACAGGCTCTGTGTCTTTCTTCAAGCAAGACTTCGTTTCAGGTAAACGCAGTCACTTTTCACCTCAAACGAAGCTACATTGTTCACAAAGCCCACACGTTTCTCGCTCTTAACTGAAAAGAATTGTATGTTAGAGGACCTGTGTTTTGTATCAGTTTCAGAAACAGAGTTGAACTAGATATGGTCCGTGTGTAGGAAACACAGTTCTTTTGTTCTGAGCACACTCACGTTTCCCTCTGTATTAGAGACTCTAGAAAGCAAAAGCGTGCTTCTTGCTCTAAAGCAGAACGTGTTTCATGGAGGAGAACTGTGCCGTGTGTTTCCCTTCAGAAACGGAGTAAATGCCAGAAGTGTGTCTTCCTACAAGCAAGACTTCGTTTCAGGTAAACGCAGTCACTTTTCAGCTCAAACGAAGCTACATTGTTCACAAAGCTCACACGTTTCTCGCTCTTAACTGAAAAGCAATGGATGATAGAGGACCTGTGGTTTGTATCAGTTTCAGAAACAGAGTTGAACTAGATATGGTCTGTGTGTGTAGGAAACACAGTTCTTTTGTTCTGAGCACACTCACGTTTCCCTCTGTATTAGAGATTCTGGAAAGCAAGAGCGTGCTTCTTGCTCTAAAGCAGAATGTGTTTCATGGATGAGGATTGTGCCGTGTGTTTCCCTTCAGAAACGGAGTTAAATGCCAGAAGTGTGTCTTCCTACAAGCACGACTTCGTTTCAGGTAAATGCAGTCACTTTACACCTCAAACGAATCTACATTGTTCACGAAGCTCACACGTTTCTCACTCTTAACTGAAAAGCATTGGATGTTAGAGGACCTGTGGTTTGTATCAGTTTCAGAAACAGAGTTGAACTAGATATGGGCCGTGTGTGTAGGAAACACAGATCTTTTGTTCTGAGCACAGTCACTTTTCCCTCTGTAGTAGAGACTCTAGAAAGCAAGAGCGTGCTTCTTGCTCTAATGCAGAGTGTGTTTCATGGATGAAAACTGTGCCGTGTGTTTCCCTTCAGAAACGGAGTTAAATGCCAGGCTCTGTGTCTTTCTTCAAGGAAGACTTCGTTTCAGGTAAACGCAGTAACTTTTCATCTGAAACGAAGCTACATTGTTCACGAAGCTCACACATTTCTCGCTCTTAACTGAAAAGCATTGGATGTTAGAGGACCTGTGGTTTGTATCAGTTTCAGAAACAGAGTTGAACTAGATATGGTCTGAGTGTGTAGGAAACACAGTTCTTTTGTTCTGAGCACACTCACGTTTCCCACTGTATTAGAGAATCTAGAAAGCAAGAGCGTGCTTCTTGCTCTAAAGCAGAGTGTGTTTCATGGATGAGAACTGTGCCGTGTGTTTCCCTTCAGAAACAGAGTTAAATGCCAGGCGCATGTCTTCCTACAAGCAAGACTTCGTTTCAGGTAAACACAGTCACTTTTCACCTCAAACGAAGCTACATTGTTCACAAAGTTCACACGTTTCTGCCTCTTAACTGAAAATGATTGGATGTTAGAGGACCTGTGGTTTGTATCAGTTTCAGAAACAGAGTTGAACAGGATGTGGTCCGTGTGTGTAGGAAACACAGTTCATTTGTTCTGAGCACACTGACGTTTACCTCTGTAATAGAGACTCTAGAAAGCAAGAGCATGCTTCTTGCTCTAAAGCAGAGTGTGTTTCATGGATGAGAACTTTGCAATGAATTTCCCTTCAGAAATGGAGTTAAATGCCAGGCGTGTGTCTTCCTACAAGCAAGACTTCGTTTCAGATAAACGCAGTCACTTTTCAGCTCAAACGAAGCTACATTGTTCACAAAGCTCCCACGTTTCTCCCTCTTAACTGAAAAGCATTGGATGTTAGAGGACCTGTGGTTTGTATCAGTTTCAGAAACAGAGTTGAACTAGATATGGTCTGTGTGCGTAGGAAACACAGTTCTTTTGTTCTGAGCACACTCACGTTTCCCTCTGTATTAGAGACTCTAGAAAGCAAGAGCGTGCTTCTTGCTCTAAAGCAGAGTGTTTTCATGGAAGAGAACTGTGCCTTGTGTTTCCCTTCAGAAACGGAGTTAAATGCCAGGCATGTGTCTTCCTACAAGCAAGTCTTCTTTTCAGGTAAATGCAGTCACTTTTCAGCTCAAACGAAGCTACATTGTTCACAAAGCTCACACGTTTCTCCCTCTTAACTGAAAAGCATTGGATGTTAGACGACCTGGGGTTTGTATCAATTTTAGAAACAGAGTTGAACTAGATATGGTCCGTGTGTGTAGGAAACACAGTTCTTTTGTTCTGAGTACACTCACGTTTCCCTCTGTATTAGAGACTCTAGAAAGCAAGAACGTGCTTCTTGCTCTATAGCAGAGTGTGTTTCATGGATGCGAACTGTGCCGTGTGTTTCCCTTCAGAAACGGAGTTAAATGCCAGGCTCTGTGTCTTCCTACAAGCAAGAATCGTTTCAGGTAAACGCAGTCACTTTTCATCTCAAACGAAGCTACATTGTTCACGAAGCTCACACGTTTCTCGCTCTTACCTGAAAAGTATTGGATGTTAGACAACCTGTGGTTTGTATCAGTTTCAGAAACAGAGTTGAATTTGATATGGTCCGTGTGTAGGAAACACAGTTCTTTTGTTCTGCGCACACTCACGTTTCCCTCTGTATTAGAGACTCTAGAAAGCAAGAGCGTGCTTCTTGCTCTAATGCAGAGTGTGTTTCATGGATGAGAACTGTGCCGTGTGTTTCCCGTCAGAAACGGAGTTAAATGCCAGGCATGTGTCTTCCTACAAGCAAGTCTTCTTTTCAGGTAAATGCAGTCACTTTTCAGCTCAAACGAAGCTACATTGTTCACAAAGCTCACACGTTTCTCCCTCTTAACTGAAAAGCATTGGATGTTAGACGACCTGGGGTTTGTATCAATTTTAGAAACAGAGTTGAACTAGATATGGTCCGTGTGTGTAGGAAACACAGTTCTTTTGTTCTGAGTACACTCACGTTTCCCTCTGTATTAGAGACTCTAGAAAGCAAGAACGTGCTTCTTGCTCTAAAGCAGAGTGTGTTTCATGGATGAGAACTGTGCCGTGTGTTTCCCTTCAGAAACGGAGTTAAATGCCAGGCTCTGTGTCTTCCTACAAGCAAGAATCGTTTCAGGTAAACGCAGTCACTTTTCATCTCAAACGAAGCTACATTGTTCACGAAGCTCACACGTTTCTCGCTCTTACCTGAAAAGTATTGGATGTTAGACAACCTGTGGTTTGTATCAGTTTCAGAAACAGAGTTGAACTTGATATGGTCCGTGTGTAGGAAACACAGTTCTTTTGTTCTGCGCACACTCACGTTTCCCTCTGTATTAGAGACTCTAGAAAGCAAGAGCGTGCTTCTTGCTCTAATGAAGAGTGTGTTTCCTGGATGAGGATTGTGCCGTGTGTTTCCCTTCAGAAACGGAGTTAAATGCCAGAAGTGTGTCTTCCTACAAGCACGACTTCGTTTCAGGTAAATGCAGTCACTTTACACCTCAAAGGAATCTACATTGTTCACGAAGCTCACACGTTTCTCACTCTTAACTGAAAAGCATTGGATGTTAGAGGACCTGTGGTTTGTATTAGTTTCAGAAACAGAGTTGAACTAGATATGGTCCGTGTGTGTAGGAAACACACTTTTTTGTTCTAAGCACACTCACGTTTCCCTCTGTAGTAGAGACTCTAGAAAGCAAGAGCGTGCTTCTTGTTCTTATGCAGAGTGTGTTTCATGGATGAAAACTGTGCCGTGTGTTTCCCTTCAGAAACGGAGTTAAATGCCAGGCTCTGTGTCTTTCTTCAAGAAAGACTTCGTTTCAGGTAAACGCAGTCACTTTTCATCTCAAACGAAACTACATTGTTCACGAAGCTCACACGTTTCTCGCTCTTACCTGAAAAGCATTGGATGTTAGACAACCTGTGGTTTGTATCAGTTTCAGAAACAGAGTTGAACTAGATATGGTCTGAGTGTGTAGGAAACACAGTTCTTTTGTTCTGAGCACACTCACGTTTCCCTCTATATTAGATAATCTAGAAAGCAAGAGCGTGCTTCTTGCTCTAAAGCAGAGTGTGTTTCATGGATGAGAACTGTGCCGTGTGTTTCCCTTCAGAAACAGAGTTAAATGCCAGGCGCATGTCTTCCTACAAGCAAGACTTCGTTTCAGGTAAACGCAGTCACTTTTCACCTCAAACGAAGCTACATTGTTCACAAAGCTCACACGTTTCTCCCTCTTAACTGAAAAGCATTGGATGTTAGAGGACCTGTGGTTTGTATCAGTTTCAGAAACAGAGTTGAACAGGATGTGGTCCGTGTGTGTAGGAAACACAGTTCTTTTGTTCTGAGCACACTCACGTTTCCCTCTGTATTAGAGACTCTAGAAAGCAAGAGCATGCTTCTTGCTCTAAAGCAGAGTGTGTTTCATGGATGAGAACTTTGCAGTGAGTTTCCCTTCAGAAACGGAGTTAAATGCCAGGCGTGTGTCTTCCTACAAGCAAGACTTCGTTTCAGGTAAACGCAGTCACTTTTCAGCTCAAACGAAGCTACATTGTTCACAAAGCTCCCACGTTTCTCCCTCTTAACTGAAAAGCATTGGATGTTAGAGGACCTGTGGTTTGTATCAGTTTCAGAAACAGAGTTGAACTAGATATGGTCTGTGTGTGTAGGAAACACAGTTCTTTTGTTCTGAGCACACTCACGTTTCCCTCTGTATTAGAGACTCTAGAAAGCAAGAGCGTGCTTCTTGCTCTAAAGCAGAGTGTTTTCATGGAAGAGAACTGTGCCGTGTGTTTCCCTTCAGAAACGGAGTTAAATGCCAGGCATGTGTCTTCCTACAAGCAAGACTTTTTTTCAGGTAAACGCAGTCAATTTTCAGCTCAAACGAAGCTACATTGTTCACAAAGCTCACACGTTTCTCCCTCTTAACTGAAAAGCATTGGATGTTAGACGACCTGGGGTTTGTATCAATTTTAGAAACAGAGTTGAACTAGATATGGTCCGTGTGTGTAGGAAACACAGTTCTTTTGTTCTGCGCACACTCACATTTCCCTCTGTATTAGAGACTCTAGAAAGCAAGAGCGTGCTTCTTGCTCTAAAGCAGAGTGTGTTTCATGGATGAGAACTGTGCCGTGTGTTTCCCGTCAGAAACGGAGTTAAATGCCAGGCTCTGTGCCTTTCTTCAAGCAAGACATCTTTTCAGGTAAACGCAGTCACTTTTCAGCTCAAACGAAGCTACATTGTTCACGAAGCTCACAAGTTTCTCGCTCTTAACTGAAAAGCATTGGATGTTAGAGGACCTGTGGTTTGTATCAGTTTCAGAAACAGAGTTGAACTAGATATGGTCCGTGTGTAGGAAACACAGTTCTTTTGTTCTGAGCACACTCACGTTTCCCTCTGTATTAGAGACTCTAGAAAACAAGAGCGTGCTTCTTGCTCTAAAGCAGAATGAGTTCCATGGATGAGGACTGTGCCGTGTGTTTCCCTTCAGAAACGGAGTTAAATGACAGGCTCTGTGTCTTTCTTCAAGCAAGACTTCGTTTCAGGTAAACGCAGTCACTTTTCACCTCAAATGAAGCTACATTGTTCACAAAGCCCACACGTTTCTCGCTCTTAACTGAAAAGAATTGTATGTTAGAGGACCTGTGTTTTGTATCAGTTTCAGAAACAGAGTTGAACTAGATATGGTCCGTGTGTAGGAAACACAGTTCTTTTGTTCTGAGCACACTCACGTTTCCCTCTGTATTAGAGACTCTAGAAAGCAAAAGCGTGCTTCTTGCTCTAAAGCAGAACGTGTTTCATGGAGGAGAACTGTGCCGTGTGTTTCCCTTCAGAAACGGAGTAAATGCCAGAAGTGTGTCTTCCTACAAGCAAGATTTCGTTTCAGGTAAACGCAGTCACTTTTCAGCTCAAACGAAGCTACATTGTTCACGAAGCTCACACGTTTCTCGCTCTTAACTGAAAAGCAATGGATGATAGAGGACCTGTGGTTTGTATCAGTTTCAGAAACAGAGTTGAACTAGATATGGTCTGTGTGTGTAGGAAACACAGTTCTTTTGTTCTGAGCACACTCACGTTTCCCTCTGTATTAGAGATTCTGGAAAGCAAGAGCGTGCTTCTTGCTCTAAAGCAGAATGTGTTTCATGGATGAGGATTGTGCCGTGTGTTTCCCTTCAGAAACGGAGTTAAATGCCAGAAGTGTGTCTTCCTACAAGCACGACTTCGTTTCAGGTAAATGCAGTCACTTTACACCTCAAACGAATCTACATTGTTCACGAAGCTCACACGTTTCTCACTCTTAACTGAAAAGCATTGGATGTTAGAGGACCTGTGGTTTGTATCAGTTTCAGAAACAGAGTTGAACTAGATATGGGCCGTGTGTGTAGGAAACACAGATCTTTTGTTCTGAGCACAGTCACTTTTCCCTCTGTAGTAGAGACTCTAGAAAGCAAGAGCGTGCTTCTTGCTCTAATGCAGAGTGTGTTTCATGGATGAAAACTGTGCCGTGTGTTTCCCTTCAGAAACGGAGTTAAATGCCAGGCTCTGTGTCTTTCTTCAAGGAAGACTTCGTTTCAGGTAAACGCAGTAACTTTTCATCTGAAACGAAGCTACATTGTTCACGAAGCTCACACATTTCTCGCTCTTAACTGAAAAGCATTGGATGTTAGAGGACCTGTGGTTTGTATCAGTTTCAGAAACAGAGTTGAACTAGATATGGTCTGAGTGTGTAGGAAACACAGTTCTTTTGTTCTGAGCACACTCACGTTTCCCACTGTATTAGAGAATCTAGAAAGCAAGAGCGTGCTTCTTGCTCTAAAGCAGAGTGTGTTTCATGGATGAGAACTGTGCCGTGTGTTTCCCTTCAGAAACAGAGTTAAATGCCAGGCGCATGTCTTCCTACAAGCAAGACTTCGTTTCAGGTAAACACAGTTACTTTTCACCTCAAACGAAGCTACATTGTTCACAAAGTTCACACGTTTCTGCCTCTTAACTGAAAATGATTGGATGTTAGAGGACCTGTGGTTTGTATCAGTTTCAGAAACAGAGTTGAACAGGATGTGGTCCGTGTGTGTAGGAAACACAGTTCATTTGTTCTGAGCACACTGACGTTTACCTCTGTAATAGAGACTCTAGAAAGCAAGAGCATGCTTCTTGCTCTAAAGCAGAGTGTGTTTCATGGATGAGAACTTTGCAGTGAGTTTCCCTTCAGAAACGGAGTTAAATGCCAGGCGTGTGTCTTCCTACAAGCAAGACTTCGTTTCAGGTAAACGCAGTCACTTTTCAGCTCAAACGAAGCTACATTGTTCACAAAGCTCCCACGTTTCTCCCTCTTAACTGAAAAGCATTGGATGTTAGAGGACCTGTGGTTTGTATCAGTTTCAGAAACAGAGTTGAACTAGATATGGTCTGTGTGTGTAGGAAACACAGTTCTTTTGTTCTGAGCACACTCACGTTTCCCTCTGTATTAGAGACTCTAGAAAGCAAGAGCGTGCTTCTTGCTCTAAAGCAGAGTGTTTTCATGGAAGAGAACTGTGCCGTGTGTTTCCCTTCAGAAACGGAGTTAAATGCCAGGCATGTGTCTTCCTACAAGCAAGACTTTTTTTCAGGTAAACGCAGTCAATTTTCAGCTCAAACGAAGCTACATTGTTCACAAAGCTCACACGTTTCTCCCTCTTAACTGAAAAGCATTGGATGTTAGACGACCTGGGGTTTGTATCAATTTTAGAAACAGAGTTGAACTAGATATGGTCCGTGTGTGTAGGAAACACAGTTCTTTTGTTCTGCGCACACTCACATTTCCCTCTGTATTAGAGACTCTAGAAAGCAAGAGCGTGCTTCTTGCTCTAAAGCAGAGTGTGTTTCATGGATGAGAACTGTGCCGTGTGTTTCCCGTCAGAAACGGAGTTAAATGCCAGGCTCTGTGCCTTTCTTCAAGCAAGACATCTTTTCAGGTAAACGCAGTCACTTTTCAGCTCAAACGAAGCTACATTGTTCACGAAGCTCACAAGTTTCTCGCTCTTAACTGAAAAGCATTGGATGTTAGAGGACCTGTGGTTTGTATCAGTTTCAGAAACAGAGTTGAACTAGATATGGTCCGTGTGTAGGAAACACAGTTCTTTTGTTCTGAGCACACTCACGTTTCCCTCTGTATTAGAGACTCTAGAAAACAAGAGCGTGCTTCTTGCTCTAAAGCAGAATGAGTTCCATGGATGAGGACTGTGCCGTGTGTTTCCCTTCAGAAACGGAGTTAAATGACAGGCTCTGTGTCTTTCTTCAAGCAAGACTTCGTTTCAGGTAAACGCAGTCACTTTTCACCTCAAATGAAGCTACATTGTTCACAAAGCCCACACGTTTCTCGCTCTTAACTGAAAAGAATTGTATGTTAGAGGACCTGTGTTTTGTATCAGTTTCAGAAACAGAGTTGAACTAGATATGGTCCGTGTGTAGGAAACACAGTTCTTTTGTTCTGAGCACACTCACGTTTCCCTCTGTATTAGAGACTCTAGAAAGCAAAAGCGTGCTTCTTGCTCTAAAGCAGAACGTGTTTCATGGAGGAGAACTGTGCCGTGTGTTTCCCTTCAGAAACGGAGTAAATGCCAGAAGTGTGTCTTCCTACAAGCAAGATTTCGTTTCAGGTAAACGCAGTCACTTTTCAGCTCAAACGAAGCTACATTGTTCACGAAGCTCACACGTTTCTCGCTCTTAACTGAAAAGCAATGGATGATAGAGGACCTGTGGTTTGTATCAGTTTCAGAAACAGAGTTGAACTAGATATGGTCTGTGTGTGTAGGAAACACAGTTCTTTTGTTCTGAGCACACTCACGTTTCCCTCTGTATTAGAGATTCTGGAAAGCAAGAGCGTGCTTCTTGCTCTAAAGCAGAATGTGTTTCATGGATGAGGATTGTGCCGTGTGTTTCCCTTCAGAAACGGAGTTAAATGCCAGAAGTGTGTCTTCCTACAAGCACGACTTCGTTTCAGGTAAATGCAGTCACTTTACACCTCAAACGAATCTACATTGTTCACGAAGCTCACACGTTTCTCACTCTTAACTGAAAAGCATTGGATGTTAGAGGACCTGTGGTTTGTATCAGTTTCAGAAACAGAGTTGAACTAGATATGGGCCGTGTGTGTAGGAAACACAGATCTTTTGTTCTGAGCACAGTCACTTTTCCCTCTGTAGTAGAGACTCTAGAAAGCAAGAGCGTGCTTCTTGCTCTAATGCAGAGTGTGTTTCATGGATGAAAACTGTGCCGTGTGTTTCCCTTCAGAAACGGAGTTAAATGCCAGGCTCTGTGTCTTTCTTCAAGGAAGACTTCGTTTCAGGTAAACGCAGTAACTTTTCATCTGAAACGAAGCTACATTGTTCACGAAGCTCACACATTTCTCGCTCTTAACTGAAAAGCATTGGATGTTAGAGGACCTGTGGTTTGTATCAGTTTCAGAAACAGAGTTGAACTAGATATGGTCTGAGTGTGTAGGAAACACAGTTCTTTTGTTCTGAGCACACTCACGTTTCCCACTGTATTAGAGAATCTAGAAAGCAAGAGCGTGCTTCTTGCTCTAAAGCAGAGTGTGTTTCATGGATGAGAACTGTGCCGTGTGTTTCCCTTCAGAAACAGAGTTAAATGCCAGGCGCATGTCTTCCTACAAGCAAGACTTCGTTTCAGGTAAACACAGTTACTTTTCACCTCAAACGAAGCTACATTGTTCACAAAGTTCACACGTTTCTGCCTCTTAACTGAAAATGATTGGATGTTAGAGGACCTGTGGTTTGTATCAGTTTCAGAAACAGAGTTGAACAGGATGTGGTCCGTGTGTGTAGGAAACACAGTTCATTTGTTCTGAGCACACTGACGTTTACCTCTGTAATAGAGACTCTAGAAAGCAAGAGCATGCTTCTTGCTCTAAAGCAGAGTGTGTTTCATGGATGAGAACTTTGCAGTGAGTTTCCCTTCAGAAACGGAGTTAAATGCCAGGCGTGTGTCTTCCTACAAGCAAGACTTCGTTTCAGGTAAACGCAGTCACTTTTCAGCTCAAACGAAGCTACATTGTTCACGAAGCTCCCACGTTTCTCCCTCTTAACTGAAAAGCATTGGATGTTAGAGGACCTGTGGTTTGTATCAGTTTCAGAAACAGAGTTGAACTAGATATGGTCTGTGTGCGTAGGAAACACAGTTCTTTTGTTCTGAGCACACTCACGTTTCCCTCTGTATTAGAGACTCTAGAAAGCAAGAGCGTGCTTCTTGCTCTAAAGCAGAGTGTTTTCATGGAAGAGAACTGTGCCTTGTGTTTCCCTTCAGAAACGGAGTTAAATGCCAGGCATGTGTCTTCCTACAAGCAAGTCTTCTTTTCAGGTAAATGCAGTCACTTTTCAGCTCAAACGAAGCTACATTGTTCACAAAGCTCACACGTTTCTCCCTCTTAACTGAAAAGCATTGGATGTTAGACGACCTGGGGTTTGTATCAATTTTAGAAACAGAGTTGAACTAGATATGGTCCGTGTGTGTAGGAAACACAGTTCTTTTGTTCTGAGTACACTCACGTTTCCCTCTGTATTAGAGACTCTAGAAAGCAAGAACGTGCTTCTTGCTCTATAGCAGAGTGTGTTTCATGGATGCGAACTGTGCCGTGTGTTTCCCTTCAGAAACGGAGTTAAATGCCAGGCTCTGTGTCTTCCTACAAGCAAGAATCGTTTCAGGTAAACGCAGTCACTTTTCATCTCAAACGAAGCTACATTGTTCACGAAGCTCACACGTTTCTCGCTCTTACCTGAAAAGTATTGGATGTTAGACAACCTGTGGTTTGTATCAGTTTCAGAAACAGAGTTGAACTTGATATGGTCCGTGTGTAGGAAACACAGTTCTTTTGTTCTGCGCACACTCACGTTTCCCTCTGTATTAGAGACTCTAGAAAGCAAGAGTGTGCTTCTTGCTCTAATGCAGAGTGTGTTTCATGGATGAGAACTGTGCCGTGTGTTTCCCGTCAGAAACGGAGTTAAATGCCAGGCATGTGTCTTCCTACAAGCAAGTCTTCTTTTCAGGTAAATGCAGTCACTTTTCAGCTCAAACGAAGCTACATTGTTCACAAAGCTCACACGTTTCTCCCTCTTAACTGAAAAGCATTGGATGTTAGACGACCTGGGGTTTGTATCAATTTTAGAAACAGAGTTGAACTAGATATGGTCCGTGTGTGTAGGAAACACAGTTCTTTTGTTCTGAGTACACTCACGTTTCCCTCTGTATTAGAGACTCTAGAAAGCAAGAACGTGCTTCTTGCTCTAAAGCAGAGTGTGTTTCATGGATGAGAACTGTGCCGTGTGTTTCCCTTCAGAAACGGAGTTAAATGCCAGGCTCTGTGTCTTCCTACAAGCAAGAATCGTTTCAGGTAAACGCAGTCACTTTTCATCTCAAACGAAGCTACATTGTTCACGAAGCTCACACGTTCCTCGCTCTTACCTGAAAAGTATTGGATGTTAGACAACCTGTGGTTTGTATCAGTTTCAGAAACAGAGTTGAACTTGATATGGTCCGTGTGTAGGAAACACAGTTCTTTTGTTCTGCGCACACTCACGTTTCCCTCTGTATTAGAGACTCTAGAAAGCAAGAGCGTGCTTCTTGCTCTAATGCAGAGTGTGTTTCATGGATGAGGATTGTGCCGTGTGTTTCCCTTCAGAAACGGAGTTAAATGCCAGAAGTGTGTCTTCCTACAAGCACGACTTCGTTTCAGGTAAATGCAGTCACTTTACACCTCAAAGGAATCTACATTGTTCACGAAGCTCACACGTTTCTCACTCTTAACTGAAAAGCATTGGATGTTAGAGGACCTGTGGTTTGTATTAGTTTCAGAAACAGAGTTGAACTAGATATGGTCCGTGTGTGTAGGAAACACACTTCTTTTGTTCTAAGCACACTCACGTTTCCCTCTGTAGTAGAGACTCTAGAAAGCAAGAGCGTGCTTCTTGCTCTAATGCAGAGTGTGTTTCATGGATGAAAACTGTGCCGTGTGTTTCCCTTCAGAAACGGAGTTAAATGCCAGGCTCTGTGTCTTTCTTCAAGAAAGACTTCGTTTCAGGTAAACGCAGTAACTTATCAGCTGAAACGAAGCTACATTGTTCACGAAGCTCACACGTTTCTCGCTCTTAACTGAAAAGCATTGGATGTTAGAGGACCTGTGGTTTGTATCAGTTTCAGAAACAGAGTTGAACTAGATATGGTCTGTGTGTGTAGGAAACACAGTTCTTTTGTTCTGAGCACACTCACGTTTCCCTCTGTATTAGAGACTCTAGAAAGCAAGAGCGTGCTTCTTGCTCTAAAGCAGAGTGTGTTTCATGGATGAGAACTGTTCCGTGTGTTTCCCTTCAGAAACAGAGTTAAATGCCAGGCGTGTGTCTTCCTACAAGCAAGACTTATTTTCATGTAAACGCAGTCAATTTTCAGCTCAAACGAAGCTACATTGTTCACTAAGCTCACACGTTTCTCCCTCTTAACTGAAAAGCATTGGATGTTAGACGACCTGGGTTTGTATCAATTTTAGAAACAGAGTTGAACTAGATATGGTCCGTGTGTGTCGGAAACACAGTTCTTTTGTTCTGAGTACACTCACGTTTCCCTCTGTATTAGAGACTCTAGAAAGCAAGAGCGTGGTTATTGCTCTAAAGCAGAGTGTGTTTCATGGATGAGAACTGTGCCGTGGGTTTCCCTTCAGAAACGGAGTTAAATGCCAGGCTCTGTGTCTTCCTACAAGCAAGAATCGTTTCAGGTAAACGCAGTCACTTTTCATCTCAAACGAAGCTACATTGTTCACGAAGCTCACACGTTTCTCGCTCTTACCTGAAAAGTATTGGATGTTAGACAACCTGTGGTTTGTATCAGTTTCAGAAACAGAGTTGAACTTGATATGGTCCGTGTGTAGGAAACACAGTTCTTTTGTTCTGCGCACACTCACATTTCCCTCTGTATTAGAGACTCTAGAAAGCAAGAGGGTGCTTCTTGCTCTAATGCAGAGTGTGTTTCATGGATGAGAACTGTGCCGTGTGTTTCCCGTCAGAAACGGAGTTAATTGCCAGGCTCTGTGCCTTTCTTCAAGCAAGACTTTGTTTCAGGTAAACGCAGTCACTTTTCAGCTCAAAGGAAGCTACATTGTTCACGAAGCTCACAAGTTTCTCGCTCTTAACTGAAATGCATTGGATGTTAGAGGACCTGTGGTTTGTATCAGTTTCAGAAACAGAGTTGAACTAGATATGATCTGTGTGTGTAGGAAACACAGTTCTTTTGTTCTGAGCACACTCACGTTTCCCTCTGTATTAGAGACTCTAGAAAGCAAGAGCGTGCTTCTTGCTCTAAAGTAGAATGTGTTCCATGGATGAGGACTGTGCCGTGTGTTTCCCTTCAGAAACGGAGTTAAATGACAGGCTCTGTGTCTTTCTTCAAGCAAGACTTCGTTTCAGGTAAACGCAGTCACTTTTCACCTCAAACGAAGCTACATTGTTCACGAAGCTCACACGTTTCTCACTCTTAACTGAAAAGCATTGGATGTTAGAGGACCTGTAGTTTGTATTGGTTTCAGAAACAGAGTTGAACTAGATATGGTCCGTGTGTGTAGGAAACACAGTTCTTTTGTTCTGAGCACACTCACGTTTCCCTCTGTAGTAGAGACTCTAGAAAGCAAGAGCGTGCTTCTTGCTCTAAAGCAGAGTGTGTTTCATGGATGAGAACTGTGCCGTGTGTTTCCCTTCAGAAACAGAGTTAAATATCAGGCGCATGTCTTCCTACAAGCAAGACTTCGTTTCAGGTAAACGCAGTCACTTTTCACCTCAAACGAAGCTACATTGTAAACAAAGCTCACACGTTTCTCCCTCTTAACTGAAAAGCTTTGGATGTTAGAGGACCTGTGGTTTGTATCAGTTTCAGAAACAGAGTTGAACAGGATGTGGTCCGTGTGTGTAGGAAACAGAGTTCTTTTGTTCTGAGCACACTCATGTTTCCCTCTGTATTAGAGACTCTAGAAAGCAAGAGCATGCTTCTTGCTCTAAAGCAGAGTGTGTTTCATGGATGACAACTTTGCAGTGAGTTTCCCTTCAGAAACGGAGTTAAATGACAGGCGTGTGTCTTCCTACAAGCAAGACTTCGTTTCAGGTAAACGCAGTCACTTTTCAGCTCAAACGAAGCTACATTGTTCACAAAGCTCACACGTTTCGCCCTCTTAACTGAAAAGCATTGAATTTTAGAGGACCTGTGGTTTGTATCAGTTTCAGAAACAGAGTTGAACTAGATATGGTCCGTGTGTAGGAAACACAGTTCTTTTGTTCTGAGCACACTCACGTTTCCCTCTGAATTAGAGACTCTAGAAAGCAAGAGCGTGTTTCTTGCTCTAATGCAGAATGTGTTTCATGGATGAGAACTGTGCCGTGTGTTTCCATTCCGAAACGGAGTTAAATGCCAGAAGTGTGTCTTCCTACAAGCACGACATCATTTCAGGTAAATGCAGTCACTTTTCAGCTCAAACGAAGCTACATTGTTCACGAAGGTCACACGTTTCTCGCTCTTTACTGAAAAGCATTGGATGTTAGACGACCTGTGGTTTGTATCAGTTTCAGAAACAGAGTTGAACTAGATATGGTCTGTTTTTGTAGGAAACACAGTTCTTTTGTTCTGAGCACACTCACGTTTTCCTCTGTATTAGAGATTCTAGAAAGCAAGAGCGTGCTTCTTGCTCTAAAGCATAGTGTGTTTCATGGATTAGAACTGTGCCGTGTGTTTCCCTTCAGAAACTGAGTTAAATGCCAGGCGTGTGTCTTCCTACAAGCAAGACTTCGTTTCAGGTAAACACAGTCACTTTCAGCTCAAATGAAGTTACATTGTTCACGAAGCTCACACGTTTCTCGCTCTTAAATGAAAAGCATTGGGTGTTAGACGACCTGTGGTTTGTATCAGTTTCAGAAACAGAGTTGAACTAGATATGGTCCGTGTGTGTAGGAAACACAGTTCTTTTGTTCAGAGCACACTCACGTTTCCCTCTGTATTAGAGACTCTAGAAAGCAAGAGCGTGCTTCTTGCTCTAAAGCAGAGTGTGTTTCATGGATGAGAACTGTGCGTATGTTTCCCTTCAGAAACCGAGTTAAATGCCAGGCTCTGTGTCTTTCTTCAAGGAAGACTTCGTTTCAGGTAAACGCAGGAACTTTTCAGCTCAAACGAAGCTACATTGTTCACGAAGCTCACATGTTTCTCGCTCTTAACTGAAAAGCATTGGATGTTAGAGGACCTGTGTTTTGTATCAGTTTCAGAAACAGAGTTGAACTAGATATGATCTGAGTGTGTAGGAAACACAGTTCTTTTGTTCTGAGCACACTCACGTTTCCCTCTGTATTAGAGACTCTAGAAAGCAAGAGCGTGCTTCTTGCTCTAAAGCAGAGTGTGTTTCATGGATGAGAACTGTGCCGTGTGTTTCCCTTCAGAAACAGAGTTAAATGCCAGGCGCATGTCTACCTACAAGCAAGACTTCGTTTCAGGTAACAAAATCACTTTTCACCTCAAAAGAAGCTACATTGTTCACAGAGCTCACACGTTTCTCCCTCTTAACTGAAAAGCATTGGATGTTAGAGATCCTGTGGTTTGTATCAGTTTCAGAAACAGAGTTGAACAGGATGTGGTCCGTGTGTGTAGGAAACACAGTTCTTTTGTTCTGAGCACACTTACGTTTCCCTCTGTATTAGAGACTCTAGAAAGCAAGAGCATGCTTCTTGCTCTAAAGCAGAGTGTGTTTCATGGATGAGAACTTTGCAGTGAGTTTCCCTTCAGAAACGGAGTTAAATGCCATGCGTGTGTCTTCCTACAAGCAAGACTTCGTTTCAGGTAAATGCAGTCACTTTTCAGCTCAAATGAAGCTACATTGTTCACAAAGCTCACACGTTTCGCCCTCTTAACAGAAAAGCATTGAATTTTAGAGGACCTGTGGTTTGTATCAGTTTCAGAAACAGAGTTGAACTAGATATGGTCCGTGTGTAGGAAACACAGTTCTTTTGTTCTGAGCACACTCACGTTTCCCTCTGTATTAGAGACTCTAGAAAGCAAGAGCGTGCTTCTTGCTCTAATGCAGAATGTGTTTCATGGATGAGAATTGTGCCGTGTGTTTCCATTCCGAAACGGAGTTAAATGCCAGAAGTGTGTCTTCCTACAAGCACGACTTCATTTCAGGTGAGTGCAGTCACTTTTCAGCTCAAACGAAGCTACATTGTTCACGAAGCTCACACGTTTCTCACTCTTAACTGAAAAGCATTGGATGTTAGAGGACCTGTGGTGTGTATCAGTTTCAGAAACAGAGTTGAACTAGATATGGTCTGTGTGTGTAGGAAAAACAGTTCTTTTGTTCTGAGCACACTCACGTTTCCCTCTGTATTAGAGAATCTAGAAAGCAAGAGCGTGCTTCTTGCTCTAAAGCAGAATGTGTACCATGGATGAGGACTGTGCCGTGTGTTTCCCTTCAGAAACGGAGTTAAATGACAGGCTCTGTGTCTTTCTTCAAGCAAGACTTCGTTTCAGGTAAACGCAGTCACTTTTCACCTCAAACGAAGCTACATTGTTCACAAAGCCCACACGTTTCTCGCTCTTAACTGAAAAGAATTGTATGTTAGAGGACCTGTGTTTTGTATCAGTTTCAGAAACAGAGTTGAACTAGATATGGTCCGTGTGTAGGAAACTCAGTTCTTTTGTTCTGAGCACACTCACGTTTCCCTCTGTATTAGAGACTCTAGAAAGCAAAAGCGTGCTTGTTGCTCTAAAGCAGAACGCGTTTCATGGATTAGAACTGTGCCGTGTGTTTCCCTTCAGAAACGGAGTTAATGCCAGAAGTGTGTCTTCCTACAAGCAAGACTTCGTTTCAGGTAAACGCAGTCACTTTTCAGCTCAAACAAAGCTACATTGTTCACGAAGCTCACACGTTTCTCGCTCTTAACTGAATAGCATTGGATGTTAGAGGACCTGTGGTTTGTATCAGTTTCAGAAACAGAGTTGAACTAGATATGGTCTGTGTGTGTAGGAAACAGAGTTCTTTTGTTTTGAGCACACTCACGTTTCCCTCTGTATTATAGAATCTAGAAAGCAAGAGCGTGCTTCTTGCTCTAAAGCAGAATGTGTTTCATGGATGAGGACTGTGCCGTGTGTTTCCATTCAGAAACGGAGTTAAATGCCAGAAGTGTGTCTTCCTACAAGCAAAACTTCGTTTCAGGTAAACACAGTGACTTTTCACGTCAAACGAAGCTACATTGTTCACGAAGCTCACCCGTTTCTCGCTCTTAACTGAAAAGCATTGGAAGTTAGACAACCTGTGGTTTGTATCAGTTTCAGAAACAGAGTTGAACTAGATATGGTCCGTGTGTGTAGGAAACACAGTTCTTTTGTTCTGCACACACTCACGTTTCCCTCTGTATTAGAGACTCTAGAAAGCAAGAGCGTGCTTCTTGCTCTAAAGCAGAATGTGTTCCATGGATGAGGACTGTGCCGTGTGTTTCCCTTCAGAAACGGAGTTAAATGACAGGCTCTGTGTCTTTCTTCAAGCAAGACTTCGTTTCAGGTAAACGCAGTCACTTTACACCTCAAAGGAATCTACATTGTTCACGAAGCTCACACGTTTCTCACTCTTAACTGAAAAGCATTGGATGTTAGAGGACCTGTGGTTTGTATTAGTTTCAGAAACAGAGTTGAACTAGATATGGTCCGTGTGTGTAGGAAACACACTTCTTTTGTTCTAAGCACACTCACGTTTCCCTCTGTAGTAGAGACTCTAGAAAGCAAGAGCGTGCTTCTTGCTCTAATGCAGAGTGTGTTTCATGGATGAAAACTGTGCCGTGTGTTTCCCTTCAGAAACGGAGTTAAATGCCAGGCTCTGTGTCTTTCTTCAAGAAAGACTTCGTTTCAGGTAAACGCAGTAACTTATCAGCTGAAACGAAGCTACATTGTTCACGAAGCTCACACGTTTCTCGCTCTTAACTGAAAAGCATTGGATGTTAGAGGACCTGTGGTTTGTATCAGTTTCAGAAACAGAGTTGAACTAGATATGGTCTGTGTGTGTAGGAAACACAGTTCTTTTGTTCTGAGCACACTCACGTTTCCCTCTGTATTAGAGACTCTAGAAAGCAAGAGCGTGCTTCTTGCTCTAAAGCAGAGTGTGTTTCATGGATGAGAACTGTTCCGTGTGTTTCCCTTCAGAAACAGAGTTAAATGCCAGGCGTGTGTCTTCCTACAAGCAAGACTTATTTTCATGTAAACGCAGTCAATTTTCAGCTCAAACGAAGCTACATTGTTCACTAAGCTCACACGTTTCTCCCTCTTAACTGAAAAGCATTGGATGTTAGACGACCTGGGTTTGTATCAATTTTAGAAACAGAGTTGAACTAGATATGGTCCGTGTGTGTCGGAAACACAGTTCTTTTGTTCTGAGTACACTCACGTTTCCCTCTGTATTAGAGACTCTAGAAAGCAAGAGCGTGGTTATTGCTCTAAAGCAGAGTGTGTTTCATGGATGAGAACTGTGCCGTGGGTTTCCCTTCAGAAACGGAGTTAAATGCCAGGCTCTGTGTCTTCCTACAAGCAAGAATCGTTTCAGGTAAACGCAGTCACTTTTCATCTCAAACGAAGCTACATTGTTCACGAAGCTCACACGTTTCTCGCTCTTACCTGAAAAGTATTGGATGTTAGACAACCTGTGGTTTGTATCAGTTTCAGAAACAGAGTTGAACTTGATATGGTCCGTGTGTAGGAAACACAGTTCTTTTGTTCTGCGCACACTCACATTTCCCTCTGTATTAGAGACTCTAGAAAGCAAGAGGGTGCTTCTTGCTCTAATGCAGAGTGTGTTTCATGGATGAGAACTGTGCCGTGTGTTTCCCGTCAGAAACGGAGTTAATTGCCAGGCTCTGTGCCTTTCTTCAAGCAAGACTTTGTTTCAGGTAAACGCAGTCACTTTTCAGCTCAAAGGAAGCTACATTGTTCACGAAGCTCACAAGTTTCTCGCTCTTAACTGAAATGCATTGGATGTTAGAGGACCTGTGGTTTGTATCAGTTTCAGAAACAGAGTTGAACTAGATATGATCTGTGTGTGTAGGAAACACAGTTCTTTTGTTCTGAGCACACTCACGTTTCCCTCTGTATTAGAGACTCTAGAAAGCAAGAGCGTGCTTCTTGCTCTAAAGTAGAATGTGTTCCATGGATGAGGACTGTGCCGTGTGTTTCCCTTCAGAAACGGAGTTAAATGACAGGCTCTGTGTCTTTCTTCAAGCAAGACTTCGTTTCAGGTAAACGCAGTCACTTTTCACCTCAAACGAAGCTACATTGTTCACGAAGCTCACACGTTTCTCACTCTTAACTGAAAAGCATTGGATGTTAGAGGACCTGTAGTTTGTATTGGTTTCAGAAACAGAGTTGAACTAGATATGGTCCGTGTGTGTAGGAAACACAGTTCTTTTGTTCTGAGCACACTCACGTTTCCCTCTGTAGTAGAGACTCTAGAAAGCAAGAGCGTGCTTCTTGCTCTAAAGCAGAGTGTGTTTCATGGATGAGAACTGTGCCGTGTGTTTCCCTTCAGAAACAGAGTTAAATATCAGGCGCATGTCTTCCTACAAGCAAGACTTCGTTTCAGGTAAACGCAGTCACTTTTCACCTCAAACGAAGCTACATTGTAAACAAAGCTCACACGTTTCTCCCTCTTAACTGAAAAGCTTTGGATGTTAGAGGACCTGTGGTTTGTATCAGTTTCAGAAACAGAGTTGAACAGGATGTGGTCCGTGTGTGTAGGAAACAGAGTTCTTTTGTTCTGAGCACACTCATGTTTCCCTCTGTATTAGAGACTCTAGAAAGCAAGAGCATGCTTCTTGCTCTAAAGCAGAGTGTGTTTCATGGATGACAACTTTGCAGTGAGTTTCCCTTCAGAAACGGAGTTAAATGACAGGCGTGTGTCTTCCTACAAGCAAGACTTCGTTTCAGGTAAACGCAGTCACTTTTCAGCTCAAACGAAGCTACATTGTTCACAAAGCTCACACGTTTCGCCCTCTTAACTGAAAAGCATTGAATTTTAGAGGACCTGTGGTTTGTATCAGTTTCAGAAACAGAGTTGAACTAGATATGGTCCGTGTGTAGGAAACACAGTTCTTTTGTTCTGAGCACACTCACGTTTCCCTCTGAATTAGAGACTCTAGAAAGCAAGAGCGTGTTTCTTGCTCTAATGCAGAATGTGTTTCATGGATGAGAACTGTGCCGTGTGTTTCCATTCCGAAACGGAGTTAAATGCCAGAAGTGTGTCTTCCTACAAGCACGACATCATTTCAGGTAAATGCAGTCACTTTTCAGCTCAAACGAAGCTACATTGTTCACGAAGGTCACACGTTTCTCGCTCTTTACTGAAAAGCATTGGATGTTAGACGACCTGTGGTTTGTATCAGTTTCAGAAACAGAGTTGAACTAGATATGGTCTGTTTTTGTAGGAAACACAGTTCTTTTGTTCTGAGCACACTCACGTTTTCCTCTGTATTAGAGATTCTAGAAAGCAAGAGCGTGCTTCTTGCTCTAAAGCATAGTGTGTTTCATGGATTAGAACTGTGCCGTGTGTTTCCCTTCAGAAACTGAGTTAAATGCCAGGCGTGTGTCTTCCTACAAGCAAGACTTCGTTTCAGGTAAACACAGTCACTTTCAGCTCAAATGAAGTTACATTGTTCACGAAGCTCACACGTTTCTCGCTCTTAAATGAAAAGCATTGGGTGTTAGACGACCTGTGGTTTGTATCAGTTTCAGAAACAGAGTTGAACTAGATATGGTCCGTGTGTGTAGGAAACACAGTTCTTTTGTTCAGAGCACACTCACGTTTCCCTCTGTATTAGAGACTCTAGAAAGCAAGAGCGTGCTTCTTGCTCTAAAGCAGAGTGTGTTTCATGGATGAGAACTGTGCGTATGTTTCCCTTCAGAAACCGAGTTAAATGCCAGGCTCTGTGTCTTTCTTCAAGGAAGACTTCGTTTCAGGTAAACGCAGGAACTTTTCAGCTCAAACGAAGCTACATTGTTCACGAAGCTCACATGTTTCTCGCTCTTAACTGAAAAGCATTGGATGTTAGAGGACCTGTGTTTTGTATCAGTTTCAGAAACAGAGTTGAACTAGATATGATCTGAGTGTGTAGGAAACACAGTTCTTTTGTTCTGAGCACACTCACGTTTCCCTCTGTATTAGAGACTCTAGAAAGCAAGAGCGTGCTTCTTGCTCTAAAGCAGAGTGTGTTTCATGGATGAGAACTGTGCCGTGTGTTTCCCTTCAGAAACAGAGTTAAATGCCAGGCGCATGTCTACCTACAAGCAAGACTTCGTTTCAGGTAACAAAATCACTTTTCACCTCAAAAGAAGCTACATTGTTCACAGAGCTCACACGTTTCTCCCTCTTAACTGAAAAGCATTGGATGTTAGAGATCCTGTGGTTTGTATCAGTTTCAGAAACAGAGTTGAACAGGATGTGGTCCGTGTGTGTAGGAAACACAGTTCTTTTGTTCTGAGCACACTTACGTTTCCCTCTGTATTAGAGACTCTAGAAAGCAAGAGCATGCTTCTTGCTCTAAAGCAGAGTGTGTTTCATGGATGAGAACTTTGCAGTGAGTTTCCCTTCAGAAACGGAGTTAAATGCCATGCGTGTGTCTTCCTACAAGCAAGACTTCGTTTCAGGTAAATGCAGTCACTTTTCAGCTCAAATGAAGCTACATTGTTCACAAAGCTCACACGTTTCGCCCTCTTAACAGAAAAGCATTGAATTTTAGAGGACCTGTGGTTTGTATCAGTTTCAGAAACAGAGTTGAACTAGATATGGTCCGTGTGTAGGAAACACAGTTCTTTTGTTCTGAGCACACTCACGTTTCCCTCTGTATTAGAGACTCTAGAAAGCAAGAGCGTGCTTCTTGCTCTAATGCAGAATGTGTTTCATGGATGAGAATTGTGCCGTGTGTTTCCATTCCGAAACGGAGTTAAATGCCAGAAGTGTGTCTTCCTACAAGCACGACTTCATTTCAGGTGAGTGCAGTCACTTTTCAGCTCAAACGAAGCTACATTGTTCACGAAGCTCACACGTTTCTCACTCTTAACTGAAAAGCATTGGATGTTAGAGGACCTGTGGTGTGTATCAGTTTCAGAAACAGAGTTGAACTAGATATGGTCTGTGTGTGTAGGAAAAACAGTTCTTTTGTTCTGAGCACACTCACGTTTCCCTCTGTATTAGAGAATCTAGAAAGCAAGAGCGTGCTTCTTGCTCTAAAGCAGAATGTGTACCATGGATGAGGACTGTGCCGTGTGTTTCCCTTCAGAAACGGAGTTAAATGACAGGCTCTGTGTCTTTCTTCAAGCAAGACTTCGTTTCAGGTAAACGCAGTCACTTTTCACCTCAAACGAAGCTACATTGTTCACAAAGCCCACACGTTTCTCGCTCTTAACTGAAAAGAATTGTATGTTAGAGGACCTGTGTTTTGTATCAGTTTCAGAAACAGAGTTGAACTAGATATGGTCCGTGTGTAGGAAACTCAGTTCTTTTGTTCTGAGCACACTCACGTTTCCCTCTGTATTAGAGACTCTAGAAAGCAAAAGCGTGCTTGTTGCTCTAAAGCAGAACGCGTTTCATGGATTAGAACTGTGCCGTGTGTTTCCCTTCAGAAACGGAGTTAATGCCAGAAGTGTGTCTTCCTACAAGCAAGACTTCGTTTCAGGTAAACGCAGTCACTTTTCAGCTCAAACAAAGCTACATTGTTCACGAAGCTCACACGTTTCTCGCTCTTAACTGAATAGCATTGGATGTTAGAGGACCTGTGGTTTGTATCAGTTTCAGAAACAGAGTTGAACTAGATATGGTCTGTGTGTGTAGGAAACAGAGTTCTTTTGTTTTGAGCACACTCACGTTTCCCTCTGTATTATAGAATCTAGAAAGCAAGAGCGTGCTTCTTGCTCTAAAGCAGAATGTGTTTCATGGATGAGGACTGTGCCGTGTGTTTCCATTCAGAAACGGAGTTAAATGCCAGAAGTGTGTCTTCCTACAAGCAAAACTTCGTTTCAGGTAAACACAGTGACTTTTCACGTCAAACGAAGCTACATTGTTCACGAAGCTCACCCGTTTCTCGCTCTTAACTGAAAAGCATTGGAAGTTAGACAACCTGTGGTTTGTATCAGTTTCAGAAACAGAGTTGAACTAGATATGGTCCGTGTGTGTAGGAAACACAGTTCTTTTGTTCTGCACACACTCACGTTTCCCTCTGTATTAGAGACTCTAGAAAGCAAGAGCGTGCTTCTTGCTCTAAAGCAGAATGTGTTCCATGGATGAGGACTGTGCCGTGTGTTTCCCTTCAGAAACGGAGTTAAATGACAGGCTCTGTGTCTTTCTTCAAGCAAGACTTCGTTTCAGGTAAACGCAGTCACCTTTCACCTCAAACGAAGCTACATTGTTCACAAAGCCCACACATTTCTCGCTGTTAACTGAAAAGAATTGTATGTTAGAGGACCTGTGTTTTGTATCAGTTTCAGAAACAGAGTTGAACTAGATTTGGTCCGTGTGTAGGACACACAGATCTTTTGTTCTGAGCACACTCACGTTTCACTCTGTATTAGAGACTCTAGAAAGCAAGAGCGTGCTTATGCTCTAAAGCAGAGTGTGTTTAATGGATGAGAACTGTGCCGTGTGTTTCCCTTCAGAAACAGAGTTAAATGCCAGGCGCATGTCTTCCTACAAGCAAGACTTCGTTTCAAGTAAACGCAGTCACTTTTCAGCTCAAAGGAAGCTACATTGTTCACAAAGCTCACACGTTTCTCCCTCTTAACTGAAAAGCATTGGATGCTAGAGGACCTGTGGTTTGTATCAGTTTCAGAAACAGAGTTATACAGGATGTGGTCCGTGTGTGTAGGAAACACAGTCCTTTTGTTCTGAGCACACTCACGTTTCCCTCTGTATTAGAGACTCTAGAAAGCAAGAGCATGCTTCTTGCTCTAAAGCAGAGTGTGTTTCATGGATGAGAACTGTGCAGTGAGTTTCCCTTCAGAAACGGAGTTAAATGCCAGGCGTGTGTCTTCCTACAAGCAAGACTTCGTTTCAGGTAAACGCAGTCACTATTCAGCTCAAACGAAGCTACATTGTTAAAAAAGCTCACACGTTTCCCTCTCTTAACTGAAAAGCATTGGATGTTAGAGGAACTGTGGTTTGTATCAGTTTCAGAAACAGAGTTGAACTAGATATGGTCCGTGTGTAGGAAACACAGTTCTTTTGTTCTGAGCACACTCACGTTTCCCTCTGTATTAGAGACTTTAGAAAGCAAGAGCATGCTTCTTGCTCTAAAGCAGATTGTGTTTCATGGATGAGAACTGTGCCGTGTGTTTTCCTTCAGAAACGGAGTTAAATGACAGGCTCTGTGCCTTCCTACAAGCAAGACTTCGTTTCATGTAAACGCAGTCACGTTTGAGCTCAAACGAAGCTACATTGTTCACAAAGCTCACACGTTTCTCGCTCTTAACTGAAAAGCATTGGATGTTAGAGGACCTGTGTTTTGTATCAGTTTCAGAAACAGAGTTGAACTAGATATGGTCTGTGTGTGTAGGAAACACAGTTCTTTTGTTCCGAGCACACTCACGTTTCCCTCTGGATTATAGATTCTAGAAAGCAAGAGCGTGCTTATTGCTCTAAAGCAGAATGTGTTTCATGGATGAGGACTGTGCCGTGTGTTTCCCTTCAGAAACGGAGTTAAATGCCAGAAGTGTGTCTTCCTACAAGCAAAACTTCGTTTCAGGTAAACACAGTGACTTTTCACGTCAAACGAAGCTACATTGTTCACGAAGCTCACCCGTTTCTCGCTCTTAACTGAAAAGCATTGGAAGTTAGACGACCTGTGGTTTGTATCAGTTTCAGAAACAGAGTTGAACTAGATATGGTCCGTGTGTGTAGGAAACACAGTTCTTTTGTTCTGCGCACACTCACGTTTCCCTCTGTATTAGAGACTCTAGAAAGAAAGAGCATGCTTCTTGCTCTAAAGCAGAGTGTGTTTCATGGATGAGAACTGTGCCGTGTGTTTCCCTTCAGAAACGGAGTTAAATGACAGGCTCTGTGTCTTTCTTCAAGCAAGACTTCGTTTCAGGTAAACGCAGTCACCTTTCACCTCAAACCAAGCTACATTGTTCACAAAGCCCACACATTTCTTGCTGTTAACTGAAAAGAATTGTATGTTAGAGGACCTGTGTTTTGTATCAGTTTCAGAAACAGAGTTGAACTAGATATGGTCCGTGTGTAGGACACACAGATCTTTTGTTCTGAGCACACTCACGTTTCCCTCTGTATTAGAGACTCTAGAAAGCAAGAGCGTGCTTATGCTCTAAAGCAAAGTGTGTTTAATGGATGAGAACTGTGCCGTGTGTTTCCCTTCAGAAACAGAGTTAAATGCCAGGCGCATATCTTCCTACAAGCAAGAATTCGTTTCAAGTAAACGCAATCACTTTTCAGCTCAAACGAAGCTACATTGTTCACAAAGCTCACATGTTTCTCCCTCTTAACTGAAAAGCATTGGATGCTAGAGGACCTGTGGTTTGTATCAGTTTCAGAAACAGAGTTATACAGGATGTGGTCCGTGTGTGTAGGAAACACAGTCCTTTTGTTCTGAGCACACTCACGTTTCCCTCTGTATTAGAGACTCTAGAAAGCAAGAGCATGCTTCTTGCTCTAAAGCAGAGTGTGTTTCATGGATGAGAACTGTGCAGTGAGTTTCCCTTCAGAAACGGAGTTAAATGCCAGGCGTGTGTCTTCCTACAAGCAAGACTTCGTTTCAGGTAAACGCAGTCACTATTCAGCTCAAACGAAGCTACATTGTTAACAAAGCTCACAAGTTTCGCCCTCTTAACTGAAAAGCATTGGATGTTAGAGGACCTGTGTTTTGTATCAGTTTCAGAAACAGAGTTGAACTAGATATGGTCCGTGTGTAGGAAACTCAGTTCTTTTGTTCTGAGCACACTCACGTTTCCCTCTGTATTAGAGACTCTAGAAAGCAAAAGCGTGCTTCTTGCTCTAAAGCAGAACGTGTTTCATGGATTAGAACTGTGCCGTGTGTTTCCCTTCAGAAACGGAGTTAATGCCAGAAGTGTGTCTTCCTACAAGCAAGACTTCGTTTCAGGTAAACGCAGTCACTTTTCAGCTCAAACAAAGCTACATTGTTCACGAAGCTCACACGTTTCTCACTCTTAACTGAAAAGCATTGGATGTTAGAGGACCTGTGGTTTGTATCAGTTTCAGAAACAGAGTTGAACTAGATATGGTCTGTGTGTGTAGGAAACAGAGTTCTTTTGTTCTGAGCACACTCACGTTTCCCTCTGTATTATAGATTCTAGAAAGCAAGAGCGTGCTTCTTGCTCTAAAGCAGAATGTGTTTCATGGATGAGGACTGTGCCGTGTGTTTCCATTCAGAAACGGAGTTAAATGCCAGAAGTGTGTCTTCCTACAAGCAAAACTTCGTTTCAGGTAAACACAGTGACTTTTCACGTCAAACGAAGCTACATTGTTCACGAAGCTCACCCGTTTCTCGCTCTTAACTGAAAAGCATTGGAAGTTAGACAACCTGTGGTGTGTATCAGTTTCAGAAACAGAGTTGAACTAGATATGGTCCGTGTGTGTAGGAAACACAGTTCTTTTGTTCTGCACACACTCACGTTTCCCTCTGTATTAGAGACTCTAGAAAGCAAGAGCGTGCTTCTTGCTCTAAAGCAGAATGTGTTCCATGGATGAGGACTGTGCCGTGTGTTTCCCTTCAGAAACGGAGTTAAATGACAGGCTCTGTGTCTTTCTTCAAGCAAGACTTCGTTTCAGGTAAACGCAGTCACCTTTCACCTCAAACGAAGCTACATTGTTCACAAAGCCCACACATTTCTCGCTGTTAACTGAAAAGAATTGTATGTTAGAGGACCTGTGTTTTGTATCAGTTTCAGAAACAGAGTTGAACTAGATTTGGTCCGTGTGTAGGACACACAGATCTTTTGTTCTGAGCACACTCACGTTTCACTCTGTATTAGAGACTCTAGAAAGCAAGAGCGTGCTTATGCTCTAAAGCAGAGTGTGTTTAATGGATGAGAACTGTGCCGTGTGTTTCCCTTCAGAAACAGAGTTAAATGCCAGGCGCATATCTTCCTACAAGCAAGACTTCGTTTCAAGTAAACGCAGTCACTTTTCAGCTCAAAGTAAGCTACATTGTTCACAAAGCTCACACGTTTCTCCCTCTTAACTGAAAAGCATTGGATGCTAGAGGACCTGTGGTTTGTACCAGTTTCAGAAACAGAGTTATACAGGATGTGGTCCGTGTGTGTAGGAAACACAGTCCTTTTGTTCTGAGCACACTCACGTTTCCCTCTGTATTAGAGACTCTAGAAAGCAAGAGCATGCTTCTTGCTCTAAAGCAGAGTGTGTTTCATGGATGAGAACTGTGCAGTAAGTTTCCCTTCAGAAACGGAGTTAAATGCCAGGCGTGTGTCTTCCTACAAGCAAGACTTCGTTTCAGGTAAACGCAGTCACTATTCAGCTCAAACGAAGCTACATTGTTAAAAAAGCTCACACGTTTCCCTCTCTTAACTGAAAAGCATTGGATGTTAGAGGAACTGTGGTTTGTATCAGTTTCAGAAACAGAGTTGAACTAGATATGGTCCGTGTGTAGGAAACACAGTTCTTTTGTTCTGAGCACACTCACGTTTCCCTCTGTATTAGAGACTCTAGAAAGCAAGAGCGTTCTTCTTGCTGTAATGCAGAATGTGTTTCATGGATGAGAACTGTGCCGTGTGTTTCCCTTCAGAAACGGAGTTAAATGCCAGGCGTGTGTCTTCCTACAAGCAAGACTTCGTTTCATGTAAACGCAGTCACGTTTGAGCTCAAACGAAGCTACATTGTTCACAAAGCTCACACGTTTCTCGCTCTTAACTGAAAAGCATTGGATGTTAGAGGACCTGTGTTTTGTATCAGTTTCAGAAACAGAGTTGAACTAGATATGGTCTGTGTGTGTAGGAAACACAGTTCTTTTGTTCTGAGCACACTCACGTTTCCCTCTGTATTAGATAATCTAGAAAGCAAAAGCGTGCTTCTTGCTCTAAAGCAGAACGTGTTTCATGGATGAGAACTGTGCCGTGTGTTTCCCTTCAGAAACGGAGTTAATACCTGAAGTGTGTCTTCCTACAAGCAAGACTTCGTTTCAGGTAAACCCAGTCACTTTTCAGCTCAAACGAAGCTACATTGTTCACGAAGCTCACACGTTTCTCGCTCTTAACTGAAAAGCATTGGATGTTAGAGGACCTGTGGTTTGTATCAGTTTCAGAAACAGAGTTGAACTAGATATGGTCTGTGTGTGTAGGAAACACAGTTCTTTTGTTCTGAGCACACTCACGTTTCCCTCTGGATTATAGATTCTAGAAAGCAAGAGCGTGCTTATTGCTCTAAAGCAGAATGTGTTTCATGGATGAGGACTGTGCCGTGTGTTTCCCTTCAGAAACGGAGTTAAATGCCAGAAGTGTGTCTTCCTACAAGCAAAACTTCGTTTCAGGTAAACACAGTGACTTTTCACGTCAAACGAAGCTACATTGTTCACGAAGCTCACCCGATTCTCGCTCTTAACTGAAAAGCATTGGAAGTTAGCCGACCTGTGGTTTGTATCAGTTTCAGAAACAGAGTTGAACTAGATATGGTCCGTGTGTGTAGGAAACACAGTTCTTTTGTTCTGCGCACACTCACGTTTCCCTCTGTATTAGAGACTCTAGAAAGAAAGAGCATGCTTCTTGCTCTAAAGCAGAGTGTGTTTCATGGATGAGAACTGTGCCGTGTGTTTCCCTTCAGAAACGGAGTTAAATGCCTGGCGTGTGTCTTCCTACAAGCAAGACTTCATTTCAGGTAAACGCAGTCACTTTTTAGCTCAAGCGAAGCTATATTGTTAACGAAGCTCACACTTTTCTCGCTCTTAACTGAAAAGCATTGGATGTTAGAGGACCTGTGGTTTGTATCAGTTTCAGAAACAGAGTTGAACTAGATATGGTCCGTGTGTGTAGGAAACACAGTTCTTTTGTTCAGAGCACACTCACGTTTCCCTCTGTATTAGAGACTCTAGAAAGCAAGAGCGTGCTTCTTGCTCTAAAGCAGAATGTGTTCCATGGATGAGGACTGTGCCCTGTGTTTCCCTTCAGAAACGGAGTGAAATGACAGGCTCTGTGTCTTTCTTCAAGCAAGACTTCGTTTCAGGTAAACGCAGTCACCTTTCACCTCAAACGAAGCTACATTGTTCACAAAGCCCACACGTTTCTCGCTCTTAACTGAAAAGAATTGTATGTTAGAGGACCTGTGTTTTGTATCAGTTTCAGAAACAGAGTTGAACTAGATATGGTCCGTGTGTAGGAAACTCAGTTCTTTTGTTCTGAGCACACTCACGTTTCCCTCTGTATTAGAGACTCTAGAAAGCAAAAGCGTGCTTCTTGCTCTAAAGCAGATTGTGTTTCATGGATGAGATCTGTGCCGTGTGTTTCCCTTCAGAAACGGAGTTAATGCCAGAAGTGTGTCTTCCTACAAGCAAGACTTCGTTTCAGGTAAACGCAGTCACTTTTCATCTCAAACAAAGCTACATTGTTCACGAAGCTCACACGTTTCTCGCTCTTAACTGAAAAGCATTGGGTGTTAGAGGACCTGTGGTTTGTATCAGTTTCAGAAACAGAGTTGAACTAGATATGGTCTGTGTGTGTAGGAAACACAGTTCTTTTGTTCTGAGCACACTCACGTTTCCTTCTGTATTATAGATTCTAGAAAGCAAGAGCGTGCTTCTTGTCTAAAGCAGAATGTGTTTCATGGATGAGGACTGTGCCGTGTGTTTCCATTCAGAAACGGAGTTAAATGCCAGAAGTGTGTCTTCCTACAAGCAAAACTTCGTTTCAGGTAAACACAATGACTTTTCACGTCAAACGAAGCTACATTGTTCACGAAGCTCACCCGTTTCTCGCTCTTAATTGAAAAGCGTTGGAAGTTAGACGACCTGTGGTTTGTATCAGTTTCAGAAACAGAGTTGAACTAGATATGGTCCGTGTGTGTAGGACACAGTTCTTTTGTTCTGCACACACTCACGTTTCCCTCTGTATTAGAGACTCTAGAAAGCAAGAGCGTGCTTCTTGCTCTAAAGCAGAATGTGTTCCATGGATGAGGACTGTGCCGTGTGTTTCCCTTCAGAAACGGAGTTAAATGACAGGCTCTGTGTCTTTCTTCAAGCAAGACTTCGTTTCAGGTAAACGCAGTCACCTTTCACCTCAAACCAAGCTACATTGTTCACAAAGCCCACACATTTCTCGCTGTTAACTGAAAAGAATTGTATGTTAGAGGACCTGTGTTTTGTATCAGTTTCAGAAACAGAGTTGAACTAGATATGGTCCGTGTGTAGGACACACAGATCTTTTGTTCTGAGCACACTCACGTTTCCCTCTGTATTAGAGACTCTAGAAAGCAAGAGCGTGCTAATGCTCTAAAGCAGAGTGTGATTAATGGATGAGAACGGTGCCGTGTGTTTCCCTTCAGAAACAGAGTTAAATGCCAGGCGCATGTCTTCCTACAAGCAAGACTTCGTTTCAAGTAAACGCAGTCACTTTTCAGCTCAAACGAAGCTACATTGTTCACAAAGCTCACATGTTTCTCCCTCTTAACTGAAAAGCATTGGATGCTAGAGGACCTGTGGTTTGTATCAGTTTCAGAAACAGAGTTATACAGGATGTGGTCCGTGTGTGTAGGAAACACAGTCCTTTTGTTCTGAGCACACTCACGTTTCCCTCTGTATTAGAGACTCTAGAAAGTAAGAGCATGCTTCTTGCTCTAAAGCAGAGTGTGTTTCATGGATGAGAACTGTGCAGTGAGTTTCCCTTCAGAAACGGAGTTAAATGCCAGGCGTGTGTCTTCCTACAAGCACGACTTCGTTTCAGGTAAACGCAGTCACTATTCAGCTCAAACGAAGCTACATTGTTAACAAAGCTCCCACGTTTCTCCCTCTTAACTGAAAAGCATTGGATGTTAGAGGAACTGTGGTTTGTATCAGTTTCAGAAACAGAGTTGAACTAGATATGGGCCGTGTGTGTAGGAAACACAGTTCTTTTGTTCTGAGCACACTCACGTTTCCCTCTGTATTATAGATTCTAGAAAGCAAGAGCGTGCTTCTTGCTCTAAAGCAGAATGTGTTTCATGGATGAGGACTGTGCCGTGTGTTTCCCTTCAGAAACGGAGTTAAATGCCAGAAGTGTGTCTTCTTACAAGCAAAACTTCGTTTCAGGCAAACACAGTCACTTTTCACGTCAAACGAAGCTACATTGTTCACGAAGCTCACCCGTTTCTCGCTCTTAACTGAAAAGCATTGGAAGTTAGACGACCTGTGGTTTGTATCAGTTTCAGAAACAGAGTTGAACTAGATATGGTCCGTGTGTGTAGGAAACACAGTTCTTTTGTTCTGAGCACACTCACGTTTCCCTCTGTATTATAGATTCTAGAAAGCAAGAGCGTGCTTCTTGCTCTAAAGCAGAATGTGTTTCATGGATGAGGACTGTGCCGTGTGTTTCCATTCAGAAACGGAGTTAAATGCCAGAAGTGTGTCTTCTTACAAGCTAAACTTCGTTTCAGGTAAACACAGTCACTTTTCACGTCAAACGAAGCTACATTGTTCACGAAGCTCACCCGTTTCTCGCTCTTAACTGAAAAGCATTGGAAGTTAGACGACCTGTGGTTTGTATCAGTTTCAGAAACAGAGTTGAACTAGATATGGTCCGTGTGTGTAGGAAACACAGTTCTTTTGTTCTGCACACACTCACGTTTCCCTCTGTATTAGAGACTCTAGAAAGCAAGAGCGTGCTTCTTGCTCTAAAGCAGAATGTGTTCCATGGATGAGGACTGTGCCGTGTGTTTCCCTTCAGAAACGGAGTTAAATGACAGGCTCTGTGTCTTTCTTCAAGCAAGACTTCGTTTCAGGTAAACGCAGTCACCTTTCACCTCAAACGAAGCTACATTGTTCACAAAGCCCACACGTTTCTCGCTCTTAACTGAAAAGAATTGTATGTTAGAGGACCTGTGTTTTGTATCAGTTTCAGAAACAGACTTGAACTAGATATGGTCCGTGTGTAGGAAACTCAGTTCTTTTGTTCTAAGCACACTCACGTTTCCCTCTGTGTTAGTGACTCTAGAAAGCAAAAGCGTGCTTCTTGCTCTAAAGCAGAACGTGTTTCATGGATTAGAACTGTGCCGTGTGTTTCCCTTCAGAAACGGAGTTAATGCCAGAAGTGTGTCTTCCTACAAGCAAGACTTCGTTTCTGGTAAACGCAGTCACTTTTCAGCTCAAACAAAGCTACATTGTTCACGAAGCTCACACGTTTCTCGCTCTTAACTGAAAAGCATTGGATGTTAGAGGACCTGTGGTTTGTATCAGTTTCAGAAACAGAGTTGAACTAGATATGGTCTGTGTGTGTAGGAAACACAGTTCTTTTGTTCTGAGCACACTCACGTTTCCCTCTGTATTATAGATTCTAGAAAGCAAGAGCGTGCTTCTTGCTCTAAAGCAGAATGTGTTTCATGGATGAGGACTGTGCCGTGTGTTTCCATTCAGAAACGGAGTTAAATGCCAGAAGTGTGTCTTCCTACAAGCAAAACTTCGTTTCAGGTAAAGACAGTGACTTTTCACGTCAAACGAAGCTACATTGTTCACGAAGCTCACCCGTTTCTCGCTGTTAACTGAAAAGCATTGGAAGTTAGACGACCTGTGGTTTGTATCAGTTTCAGAAACAGAGTTGAACTAGATATGGTCCGTGTGTGTAGGAAACACAGTTCTTTTGTTCTGCACACACTCACGTTTCCCTCTGTATTAGAGACTCTAGAAAGCAAGAGCGTGCTTCTTGCTCTAAAGCAGAATGTGTTCCATGGATGAGGACTGTGCCGTGTGTTTCCCTTCAGAAACGGAGTTAAATGACAGGCTCTGTGTCTTTCTTCAAGCAAGACTTCGTTTCAGGTAAACGCAGTCACCTTTCACCTCAAACCAAGCTACATTGTTCACAAAGCCCACACATTTCTCGCTGTTAACTGAAAAGAATTGTATGTTAGAGGACCTGTGTTTTGTATCAGTTTCAGAAACAGAGTTGAACTAGATATGGTCCGTGTGTAGGACACACAGATCTTTTGTTCTGAGCACACTCACGTTTCCCTCTGTATTAGAGACTCTAGAAAGCAAGAGCGTGCTAATGCTCTAAAGCAGAGTGTGATTAATGGATGAGAACGGTGCCGTGTGTTTCCCTTCAGAAACAGAGTTAAATGCCAGGCGCATGTCTTCCTACAAGCAAGACTTCGTTTCAAGTAAACGCAGTCACTTTTCAGCTCAAACGAAGCTACATTGTTCACAAAGCTCACATGTTTCTCCCTCTTAACTGAAAAGCATTGGATGCTAGAGGACCTGTGGTTTGTATCAGTTTCAGAAACAGAGTTATACAGGATGTGGTCCGTGTGTGTAGGAAACACAGTCCTTTTGTTCTGAGCACACTCACGTTTCCCTCTGTATTAGAGACTCTAGAAAGTAAGAGCATGCTTCTTGCTCTAAAGCAGAGTGTGTTTCATGGATGAGAACTGTGCAGTGAGTTTCCCTTCAGAAACGGAGTTAAATGCCAGGCGTGTGTCTTCCTACAAGCACGACTTCGTTTCAGGTAAACGCAGTCACTATTCAGCTCAAACGAAGCTACATTGTTAACAAAGCTCCCACGTTTCTCCCTCTTAACTGAAAAGCATTGGATGTTAGAGGAACTGTGGTTTGTATCAGTTTCAGAAACAGAGTTGAACTAGATATGGGCCGTGTGTGTAGGAAACACAGTTCTTTTGTTCTGAGCACACTCACGTTTCCCTCTGTATTATAGATTCTAGAAAGCAAGAGCGTGCTTCTTGCTCTAAAGCAGAATGTGTTTCATGGATGAGGACTGTGCCGTGTGTTTCCCTTCAGAAACGGAGTTAAATGCCAGAAGTGTGTCTTCTTACAAGCAAAACTTCGTTTCAGGCAAACACAGTCACTTTTCACGTCAAACGAAGCTACATTGTTCACGAAGCTCACCCGTTTCTCGCTCTTAACTGAAAAGCATTGGAAGTTAGACGACCTGTGGTTTGTATCAGTTTCAGAAACAGAGTTGAACTAGATATGGTCCGTGTGTGTAGGAAACACAGTTCTTTTGTTCTGAGCACACTCACGTTTCCCTCTGTATTATAGATTCTAGAAAGCAAGAGCGTGCTTCTTGCTCTAAAGCAGAATGTGTTTCATGGATGAGGACTGTGCCGTGTGTTTCCATTCAGAAACGGAGTTAAATGCCAGAAGTGTGTCTTCTTACAAGCTAAACTTCGTTTCAGGTAAACACAGTCACTTTTCACGTCAAACGAAGCTACATTGTTCACGAAGCTCACCCGTTTCTCGCTCTTAACTGAAAAGCATTGGAAGTTAGACGACCTGTGGTTTGTATCAGTTTCAGAAACAGAGTTGAACTAGATATGGTCCGTGTGTGTAGGAAACACAGTTCTTTTGTTCTGCACACACTCACGTTTCCCTCTGTATTAGAGACTCTAGAAAGCAAGAGCGTGCTTCTTGCTCTAAAGCAGAATGTGTTCCATGGATGAGGACTGTGCCGTGTGTTTCCCTTCAGAAACGGAGTTAAATGACAGGCTCTGTGTCTTTCTTCAAGCAAGACTTCGTTTCAGGTAAACGCAGTCACCTTTCACCTCAAACGAAGCTACATTGTTCACAAAGCCCACACGTTTCTCGCTCTTAACTGAAAAGAATTGTATGTTAGAGGACCTGTGTTTTGTATCAGTTTCAGAAACAGACTTGAACTAGATATGGTCCGTGTGTAGGAAACTCAGTTCTTTTGTTCTAAGCACACTCACGTTTCCCTCTGTGTTAGTGACTCTAGAAAGCAAAAGCGTGCTTCTTGCTCTAAAGCAGAACGTGTTTCATGGATTAGAACTGTGCCGTGTGTTTCCCTTCAGAAACGGAGTTAATGCCAGAAGTGTGTCTTCCTACAAGCAAGACTTCGTTTCTGGTAAACGCAGTCACTTTTCAGCTCAAACAAAGCTACATTGTTCACGAAGCTCACACGTTTCTCGCTCTTAACTGAAAAGCATTGGATGTTAGAGGACCTGTGGTTTGTATCAGTTTCAGAAACAGAGTTGAACTAGATATGGTCTGTGTGTGTAGGAAACACAGTTCTTTTGTTCTGAGCACACTCACGTTTCCCTCTGTATTATAGATTCTAGAAAGCAAGAGCGTGCTTCTTGCTCTAAAGCAGAATGTGTTTCATGGATGAGGACTGTGCCGTGTGTTTCCATTCAGAAACGGAGTTAAATGCCAGAAGTGTGTCTTCCTACAAGCAAAACTTCGTTTCAGGTAAAGACAGTGACTTTTCACGTCAAACGAAGCTACATTGTTCACGAAGCTCACCCGTTTCTCGCTGTTAACTGAAAAGCATTGGAAGTTAGACGACCTGTGGTTTGTATCAGTTTCAGAAACAGAGTTGAACTAGATATGGTCCGTGTGTGTAGGAAACACAGTTCTTTTGTTCTGCACACACTCACGTTTCCCTCTGTATTAGAGACTCTAGAAAGCAAGAGCGTGCTTCTTGCTCTAAAGCAGAATGTGTTCCATGGATGAGGACTGTGCCGTGTGTTTCCCTTCAGAAACGGAGTTAAATGACAGGCTCTGTGTCTTTCTTCAAGCAAGACTTCGTTTCAGGTAAACGCAGTCACCTTTCACCTCAAACCAAGCTACATTGTTCACAAAGCCCACACATTTCTCGCTGTTAACTGAAAAGAATTGTATGTTAGAGGACCTTTGTTTTGTATCAGTTTCAGAAACAGAGTTGAACTAGATATGGTCCGTGTGTAGGACACACAGATCTTTTGTTCTGAGCATACTCACGTTTCCCTCTGTATTAGAGACTCTAGAAAGCAAGAGCGTGCTTATGCTCTAAAGCAGAGTGTGTTTAATGGATGAGAACTGTGCCGTGTGTTTCCCTTCAGAAACAGAGTTAAATGCCAGGCGCATGTCTTCCTACAAGCAAGACTTCGTTTCAAGTAAACGCAGTCACTTTTCAGCTCAAACGAAGCTACATTGTTCACAAAGCTCACACGTTTCTCCCTCTTAACTGAAAAGCATTGGATGCTAGAGGACCTGTGGTTTGTATCAGTTTCAGAAACAGAGTTATGCAGGATGTGGTCCGTGTGTGTAGGAAACACAGTCCTTTTGTTCTGAGCACACTCACGTTTCCCTCTGTATTAGAGACTCTAGAAAGTAAGAGCATGCTTCTTGCTCTAAAGCAGAGTGTGTTTCATGGTTGAGAACTGTGCAGTGAGTTTCCCTTCAGAAACGGAGTTAAATGCCAGGCGTGTGTCTTCCTACAAGCAAGACTTCGTTTCAGGTAAACGCAGTCACTATTCAGCTCAAACGAAGCTACATTGTTAACAAAGCTCACACGTTTCGCCCTCTTAACTGAAAAAGCATTGGATGTTAGAGGAACTGTGGTTTGTATCAGTTTCAGAAACAGAGTTGAACTAGATATGGTCCGTGTGTGTAGGAAACACAGTTCTTTTGTTCTGAGCACACTCACGTTTCCCTCTGTATTATAGATTCTAGAAAGCAAGAGCGTGCTTCTTGCTCTAAAGCAGAATGTGTTTCATGGATGAGGACTGTGCCGTGTGTTTCCCTTCAGAAACGGAGTTAAATGCCAGAAGTGTGTCTTCTTACAAGCAAAACTTCGTTTCAGGTAAACACAGTCACTTTTCACGTCAAACGAAGCTACATTGTTCACGAAGCTCACCCGTTTCTCGCTCTTAACTGAAAAGCATTGGAAGTTAGACGACCTGTGGTTTGTATCAGTTTCAGAAACAGAGTTGAACTAGATATGGTCCGTGTGTGTAGGAAACACAGTTCTTTTGTTCTGAGCACACTCAAGTTTCCCTCTGTATTAGAGACTCTAGAAAGCAAGAGCGTGCTTCTTGCTCTAAAGCAGAATGTGTTCCATGGATGAGGACTGTGCCCTGTGTTTCCCTTCAGAAACGGAGTTAAATGACAGGCTCTGTGTCTTTCTTCAAGCAAGACTTCGTTTCAGGTAAACGCAGTCACCTTTCTCCTCAAACGAAGCTACATTGTTCACAAAGCCCACACGTTTCTCGCTCTTAACTGAAAAGAATTGTATGTTAGAGGACCTGTGTTTTGTATCAGTTTCAGAAACAGACTTGAACTAGATATGGTCCGAGTGTAGGTAACTCAGTTCTTTTGTTCTGAGCACACTCACGTTTCCCTCTGTGTTAGAGACTCTAGAAAGCAAAAGCGTGCTTCTTGCTCTAAAGCAGAACGTGTTTCATGGATTAGAACTGTGCCGTATGTTTCCCTTCAGAAACGGAGTTAATGCCAGAAGTGTGTCTTCCTACAAGCAAGACTTCGTTTCAGGTAAACGCAGTCACTTTTCAGCTCAAACAAAGATACATTGTTCACGAAGCTCACACGTTTCTCGCTCTTAACTGAAAAGCATTGGATGATAGAGGACCTGTGGTTTGTATCAGTTTCAGAAACAGAGTTGAACTAGATATGGTCTGTGTGTGTAGGAAACACAGTTCTTTTGTTCTGAGCACACTCACGTTTCCCTCTGTATTATAGATTCTAGAAAGCAAGAGCGTGCTTCTTGCTCTAAAGCAGAATGTGTTTCATGGATGAGGACTGTGCCGTGTGTTTCCATTCAGAAACGGAGTTAAATGCCAGAAGTGTGTCTTCCTACAAGCAAAACTTCGTTTCAGGTAAACACAGTGACTTTTCAAGTCAAACGAAGCTACATTGTTCACGAAGCTCACCCGTTTCTCGCTCTTAACTGAAAAGCATTGGAAGTTACACGACCTGTGGTTTGTATCAGTTTCAGAAACAGAGTTGAACTAGATATGGTCCGTGTGTGTAGGAAACACAGTTCTTTTGTTCTGCACACACTCACGTTTCCCTCTGTATTACAGACTCTAGAAAGCAAGAGCGTGCTTCTTGCTCTAAAGCAGAATGTGTTCCATGGATGAGGACTGTGCCGTGTGTTTCCCTTCAGAAACGGAGTTAAATGACAGGCTCTGTGTCTTTCTTCAAGCAAGACTTCGTTTCAGGTAAACGCAGTCACCTTTCACCTCAAACCAAGCTACATTGTTCACAAAGCCCACACATTTCTCGCTGTTAACTGAAAAGAATTGTATGTTAGAGGACCTGTGTTTTGTATCAGTTTCAGGAACAGAGTTGAACTAGATATGGTCCGTGTGTAGGACACACAGATCTTTTGTTCTGAGCACACTCACGTTTCCCTCTGTATTAGAGACTCTAGAAAGCAAGAGCGTGCTTATGCTCTAAAGCAGAGTGTGTTTAATGGATGAGAACTGTGCCGTGTGTTTCCCTTCAGAAACAGAGTTAAATGCCAGGCGCATGTCTTCCTACAAGCAAGACTTCGTTTCAAGTAAACGCAGTCACTTTTCAGCTCAAACGAAGCTACATTGTTCACAAAGCTCACACGTTTCTCCCTCTTAACTGAAAAGCATTGGATGCTAGAGGAACTGTGGTTTGTATCAGTTTCAGAAACAGAGTTATACAGGATGTGGTCCGTGTGTGTAGGAAACAAAGTCCTTTTGTTCTGAGCACACTCACGTTTCCCTCTGTATTAGAGACTCTAGAAAGTAAGAGCATGCTTCTTGCTCTAAAGCAGAGTGTGTTTCATGGATGAGAACTGTGCAGTGAGTTTCCCTTCAGAAACGGAGTTAAATGCCAGGCGTGTGTCTTCCTACAAGCAAGACTTCGTTTCAGGTAAACGCAGTCACTATTCAGCTCAAACGAAGCTACATTGTTAACAAAGCTCACACGTTTCGCCCTCTTAACTGAAAAGCATTGGATGTTAGAGGAACTGTGGTTTGTATCACTTTCAGAAGCAGAGTTGAACTAGATATGGTCCGTGTGTGTAGGAAACACAGTTCTTTTGTTCTGAGCACACTCACGTTTCCCTCTGTATTATAGATTCAAGAAAGCAAGAGCGTGCTTCTTGCTCTAAAGCAGAATGTGTTTCATGGATGAGGACTGTGCCGTGTGTTTCCCTTCAGAAACGGAGTTAAATGTCAGACGTGTGTCTTCTTACAAGCAAAACTTCGTTTCAGGTAAACACAGTCACTTTTCACGTCAAACGAAGCTACATTGTTCACGAAGCTCACCCGTTTCTCGCTCTTAACTGAAAAGCATTGGAAGTTAGACGACCTGTGGTTTGTATCAGTTTCAGAAACAGAGTTGGACTAGATATGGTCCGTGTGTATAGGAAACACAGTTCTTTTGTTCTGAGCACACTCACGTTTCACTCTGTATTAGAGACTCTAGAAAGCAAGAGCGTGCTTCTTGCTCTAAAGCAGAATGTGTTCCATGGATGAGGACTGTGCCCTGTGTTTCCCTTCAGAAACGGAGTTAAATGACAGGCTCTGTGTCTTTCTTCAAGCAAGACTTCATTTCAGGTAAACGCAGTCACCTTTCACCTCAAACGAAGCTACATTGTTCACAAAGCCCACACGTTTCTCGCTCTTAACTGAAAAGAATTGTATGTTAGAGGACCTGTGTTTTGTATCAGTTTCAGAAACAGAGTTGAACTAGATATGGTCCGTGTGTAGGAAACTCAGTTCTTTTGTTCTGAGCACACTCACGTTTCCCTCTGTGTTAGAGACTCTAGAAAGCAAAAGCGTGCTTCTTGCTCTAAAGCAGAACGTGTTTCATGGATTAGAACTGTGCCGTGTGTTTCCCTTCAGAAACGGAGTTAATGCCAGAAGTGTGTCTTCCTACAAGCAAGACTTCGTTTCAGGTAAACGCAGTAACTTTTCAGCTCAAACAAAGCTACATTGTTCACGAAGCTCACACGTTTCTCGCTCTTAACTGAAAAGCATTGGATGTTAGAGGACCTGTGGTTTGTATCAGTTTCAGAAACAGAGTTGAACTAGATATGGTCTGTGTGTGTAGGAAACACAGTTCTTTTGTTCTGAGCACAATCACGTTTCCCTCTGTATTATAGATTCTAGAAAGCAAGAGCGTGCTTCTTGCTCTAAAGCAGAATGTGTTTCATGGATGAGGACTGTGCCGTGTGTTTCCATTCAGAAACGAAGTTAAATGCCAGAAGTGTGTCTTCCTACAAGCAAAACTTCGTTTCAGGTAAAGACAGTGACTTTTCACGTCAAACGAAGCTACATTGTTCACGAAGCTCACCCGTTTCTCGCTGTTAACTGAAAAGCATTGGAAGTTAGACGACCTGTGGTTTGTATCAGTTTCAGAAACAGATTTGAACTAGATATGGTCCGTGTGTGTAGGAAACACAGTTCTTTTGTTCTGCACACACTCACGTTTCCCTCTGTATTAGAGACTCTAGAAAGCAAGAGCGTGCTTCTTGCTCTAAAGCAGAATGTGTTCCATGGATGAGGACTGTGCCGTGTGTTTCCCTTCAGAAACGGAGTTAAATGACAGGCTCTGTGTCTTTCTTCAAGCAACACTTCGTTTCAGGTAAACGCAGTCACCTTTCACGTCAAACCAAGCTACATTGTTCACAAAGCCCACACATTTCTCGCTATTAACTGAAAAGAATTGTATGTTAGAGGACCTGTGTTTTGTATCAGTTTCAGAAACAGAGTTGAACTAGATATGGTCCGTGTGTAGGACACACAGATCTTTTGTTCTGAGCACACTCACGTTTCCCTCTGTATTAGAGACTCTAGAAAGCAAGAGCGTGCTTCTTGCTCTAAAGCAGAATGTGTTTCATGGATGAGGACTGTGCCGTGTGTTTCCCTTCAGAAACGGAGTTAAATGTCAGACGTGTGTCTTCTTACAAGCAAAACTTCGTTTCAGGTAAACACAGTCACTTTTCACGTCAAACGAAGCTACATTGTTCACGAAGCTCACCCGTTTCTCGCTCTTAACTGAAAAGCATTGGAAGTTAGACGACCTGTGGTTTGTATCAGTTTCAGAAACAGAGTTGGACTAGATATGGTCCGTGTGTATAGGAAACACAGTTCTTTTGTTCTGAGCACACTCACGTTTCACTCTGTATTAGAGACTCTAGAAAGCAAGAGCGTGCTTCTTGCTCTAAAGCAGAATGTGTTCCATGGATGAGGACTGTGCCCTGTGTTTCCCTTCAGAAACGGAGTTAAATGACAGGCTCTGTGTCTTTCTTCAAGCAAGACTTCATTTCAGGTAAACGCAGTCACCTTTCACCTCAAACGAAGCTACATTGTTCACAAAGCCCACACGTTTCTCGCTCTTAACTGAAAAGAATTGTATGTTAGAGGACCTGTGTTTTGTATCAGTTTCAGAAACAGAGTTGAACTAGATATGGTCCGTGTGTAGGAAACTCAGTTCTTTTGTTCTGAGCACACTCACGTTTCCCTCTGTGTTAGAGACTCTAGAAAGCAAAAGCGTGCTTCTTGCTCTAAAGCAGAACGTGTTTCATGGATTAGAACTGTGCCGTGTGTTTCCCTTCAGAAACGGAGTTAATGCCAGAAGTGTGTCTTCCTACAAGCAAGACTTCGTTTCAGGTAAACGCAGTAACTTTTCAGCTCAAACAAAGCTACATTGTTCACGAAGCTCACACGTTTCTCGCTCTTAACTGAAAAGCATTGGATGTTAGAGGACCTGTGGTTTGTATCAGTTTCAGAAACAGAGTTGAACTAGATATGGTCTGTGTGTGTAGGAAACACAGTTCTTTTGTTCTGAGCACAATCACGTTTCCCTCTGTATTATAGATTCTAGAAAGCAAGAGCGTGCTTCTTGCTCTAAAGCAGAATGTGTTTCATGGATGAGGACTGTGCCGTGTGTTTCCATTCAGAAACGAAGTTAAATGCCAGAAGTGTGTCTTCCTACAAGCAAAACTTCGTTTCAGGTAAAGACAGTGACTTTTCACGTCAAACGAAGCTACATTGTTCACGAAGCTCACCCGTTTCTCGCTGTTAACTGAAAAGCATTGGAAGTTAGACGACCTGTGGTTTGTATCAGTTTCAGAAACAGATTTGAACTAGATATGGTCCGTGTGTGTAGGAAACACAGTTCTTTTGTTCTGCACACACTCACGTTTCCCTCTGTATTAGAGACTCTAGAAAGCAAGAGCGTGCTTCTTGCTCTAAAGCAGAATGTGTTCCATGGATGAGGACTGTGCCGTGTGTTTCCCTTCAGAAACGGAGTTAAATGACAGGCTCTGTGTCTTTCTTCAAGCAACACTTCGTTTCAGGTAAACGCAGTCACCTTTCACGTCAAACCAAGCTACATTGTTCACAAAGCCCACACATTTCTCGCTGTTAACTGAAAAGAATTGTATGTTAGAGGACCTGTGTTTTGTATCAGTTTCAGAAACAGAGTTGAACTAGATATGGTCCGTGTGTAGGACACACAGATCTTTTGTTCTGAGCACACTCACGTTTCCCTCTGTATTAGAGACTCTAGAAAGCAAGAGCGTGCTTATGCTCTAAAGCAGAGTGTGTTTAATGGATGAGAACTGTGTCGTGTGTTTCCCTTCAGAAACAGAGTTAAATGCCAGGCGCATGTCTTCCTACAAGCAAGACTTCGTTTCAAGTAAACGCAGTCACTTTTCAGCTCAAACGAAGCTACATTGTTCACAAAGCTCACACGTTTCTCCCTCTTAACTGAAAAGCATTGGATGCTAGAGGACCTGTGGTTTTTATCAGTTTCAGAAACAGAGTTATACAGGATGTGGTCCGTGTGTGTAGGAAACACAGTCCTTTTGTTCTGAGCACACTCACGTTTCCCTCTGTATTAGAGACTCTAGATAGTAAGAGCATGCTTCTTGCTCTAAAGCAGAGTGTGTTTCATGGATGAGAACTGTGCAGTGAGTTTCCCTTAAGAAATGGAGTTAAATGCCAGGCGTGTGTCTTCCTACAAGCAAGACTTCGTTTCAGTTAAACGCAGTCACTATTCAGCTCAAACGAAGCTACATTGTTAACAAAGCTCACACGTTTCGCCCTCTTAACTGAAAAGCATTGGATGTTAGAGGAACTGTGGTTTGTATCAGTTTCAGAAACAGAGTTGAACTAGATATGGTCCGTGTGTGTAGGAAACACAGTTCTTTTGTTCTGAGCACACTCAAGTTTCCCTCTGTATTAGAGACTCTAGAAAGCAAGAGCGTGCTTCTTGCTCTAAAGCAGAATGTGTTCCATGGATGAGGACTGTGCCCTGTGTTTCGCTTCAGAAACGGAGTTAAATGACAGGCTCTGTGTCTTTCTTCAAGCAAGACTTCGTTTCAGGTAAACGCAGTCACCTTTCACCTCAAACGAAGCTACATTGTTCACAAAGCCCACACGTTTCTCGCTCTTAACTGAAAAGAATTGTATGTTAGAGGACCTGTGTTTTGTATCAGTTTCAGAAACAGACTTGAACTAGATATGGTCCGAGTGTAGGTAACTCAGTTCTTTTGTTCTGAGCACACTCACGTTTCCCTCTGTGTTAGAGACTCTAGAAAGCAAAAGCGTGCTTCTTGCTCTAAAGCAGAACGTGTTTCATGGATTAGAACTGTGCCGTATGTTTCCCTTCAGAAACGGAGTTAATGCCAGAAGTGTGTCTTCCTACAAGCAAGACTTCGTTTCAGGTAAACGCAGTCACTTTTCAGCTCAAACAAAGCTACATTGTTCACGAAGCTCACACGTTTCTCGCTCTTAACTGAAAAGCATTGGATGTTAGAGGACCTGTGGTTTGTATCAGTTTCAGAAACAGAGTTGAACTAGATATGGTCTGTGTGTGTAGGAAACACAGTTCTTTTGTTCTGAGCACACTCACGTTTCCCTCTGTATTATAGATTCAAGAAAGCAAGAGCGTGCTTCTTGCTCTAAAGCAGAATGTTTTTCATGGATGAGGACTGTGCCGTGTGTTTCCATTCAGAAACGGAGTTAAATGCCAGAAGTGTGTCTTCCTACAAGCAAAACTTCGTTTCAGGTAAACACAGTGACTTTTCAAGTCAAACGAAGCTACATTGTTCACGAAGCTCACCCGTTTCTCGCTCTTAACTGAAAAGCATTGGAAGTTAGACGACCTGTGGTTTGTATCAGTTTCAGAAACAGAGTTGAACTAGATATGGTCCGTGTGTGTAGGAAACACAGTTCTTTTGTTCTGCACACACTCACGTTTCCCTCTGTATTACAGACTCTAGAAAGCAAGAGCGTGCTTCTTGCTCTAAAGCAGAATGTGTTCCATGGATGAGGACTGTGCCGTGTGTTTCCCTTCAGAAACGGAGTTAAATGACAGGCTCTGTGTCTTTCTTCAAGCAAGACTTCGTTTCAGGTAAACGCAGTCACCTTTCACCTCAAACCAAGCTACATTGTTCACAAAGCCCACACATTTCTCGCTGTTAACTGAAAAGAATTGTATGTTAGAGGACCTGTGTTTTGTATCAGTTTCAGGAACAGAGTTGAACTAGATATGGTCCGTGTGTAGGACACACAGATCTTTTGTTCTGAGCACACTCACGTTTCCCTCTGTATTAGAGACTCTAGAAAGCAAGAGCGTGCTTATGCTCTAAAGCAGAGTGTGTTTAATGGATGAGAACTGTGCCGTGTGTTTCCCTTCAGAAACAGAGTTAAATGCCAGGCGCATGTCTTCCTACAAGCAAGACTTCGTTTCAAGTAAACGCAGTCACTTTTCAGCTCAAACGAAGCTACATTGTTCACAAAGCTCACACGTTTCTCCCTCTTAACTGAAAAGCATTGGATGCTAGAGGAACTGTGGTTTGTATCAGTTTCAGAAACAGAGTTATACAGGATGTGGTCCGTGTGTGTAGGAAACAAAGTCCTTTTGTTCTGAGCACACTCACGTTTCCCTCTGTATTAGAGACTCTAGAAAGTAAGAGCATGCTTCTTGCTCTAAAGCAGAGTGTGTTTCATGGATGAGAACTGTGCAGTGAGTTTCCCTTCAGAAACGGAGTTAAATGCCAGGCGTGTGTCTTCCTACAAGCAAGACTTCGTTTCAGGTAAACGCAGTCACTATTCAGCTCAAACGAAGCTACATTGTTAACAAAGCTCACACGTTTCGCCCTCTTAACTGAAAAGCATTGGATGTTAGAGGAACTGTGGTTTGTATCACTTTCAGAAACAGAGTTGAACTAGATATGGTCCGTGTGTGTAGGAAACACAGTTCTTTTGTTCTGAGCACACTCACGTTTCCCTCTGTATTATAGATTCTAGAAAGCAAGAGCGTGCTTCTTGCTCTAAAGCAGAATGTGTTTCATGGATGAGGACTGTGCCGTGTGTTTCCCTTCAGAAACGGAGTTAAATGTCAGACGTGTGTCTTCTTACAAGCAAAACTTCGTTTCAGGTAAACACAGTCACTTTTCACGTCAAACGAAGCTACATTGTTCACGAAGCTCACCCGTTTCTCGCTCTTAACTGAAAAGCATTGGAAGTTAGACGACCTGTGGTTTGTATCAGTTTCAGAAACAGAGTTGGACTAGATATGGTCCGTGTGTATAGGAAACACAGTTCTTTTGTTCTGAGCACACTCACGTTTCACTCTGTATTAGAGACTCTAGAAAGCAAGAGCGTGCTTCTTGCTCTAAAGCAGAATGTGTTCCATGGATGAGGACTGTGCCCTGTGTTTCCCTTCAGAAACGGAGTTAAATGACAGGCTCTGTGTCTTTCTTCAAGCAAGACTTCATTTCAGGTAAACGCAGTCACCTTTCACCTCAAACGAAGCTACATTGTTCACAAAGCCCACACGTTTCTCGCTCTTAACTGAAAAGAATTGTATGTTAGAGGACCTGTGTTTTGTATCAGTTTCAGAAACAGAGTTGAACTAGATATGGTCCGTGTGTAGGAAACTCAGTTCTTTTGTTCTGAGCACACTCACGTTTCCCTCTGTGTTAGAGACTCTAGAAAGCAAAAGCGTGCTTCTTGCTCTAAAGCAGAACGTGTTTCATGGATTAGAACTGTGCCGTGTGTTTCCCTTCAGAAACGGAGTTAATGCCAGAAGTGTGTCTTCCTACAAGCAAGACTTCGTTTCAGGTAAACGCAGTAACTTTTCAGCTCAAACAAAGCTACATTGTTCACGAAGCTCACACGTTTCTCGCTCTTAACTGAAAAGCATTGGATGTTAGAGGACCTGTGGTTTGTATCAGTTTCAGAAACAGAGTTGAACTAGATATGGTCTGTGTGTGTAGGAAACACAGTTCTTTTGTTCTGAGCACAATCACGTTTCCCTCTGTATTATAGATTCTAGAAAGCAAGAGCGTGCTTCTTGCTCTAAAGCAGAATGTGTTTCATGGATGAGGACTGTGCCGTGTGTTTCCATTCAGAAACGAAGTTAAATGCCAGAAGTGTGTCTTCCTACAAGCAAAACTTCGTTTCATGTAAAGACAGTGACTTTTCACGTCAAACGAAGCTACATTGTTCACGAAGCTCACCCGTTTCTCGCTGTTAACTGAAAAGCATTGGAAGTTAGACGACCTGTGGTTTGTATCAGTTTCAGAAACAGATTTGAACTAGATATGGTCCGTGTGTGTAGGAAACACAGTTCTTTTGTTCTGCACACACTCACGTTTCCCTCTGTATTAGAGACTCTAGAAAGCAAGAGCGTGCTTCTTGCTCTAAAGCAGAATGTGTTCCATGGATGAGGACTGTGCCGTGTGTTTCCCTTCAGAAACGGAGTTAAATGACAGGCTCTGTGTCTTTCTTTAAGCAACACTTCGTTTCAGGTAAACGCAGTCACCTTTCACGTCAAACCAAGCTACATTGTTCACAAAGCCCACACATTTCTCGCTGTTAACTGAAAAGAATTGTATGTTAGAGGACCTGTGTTTTGTATCAGTTTCAGAAACAGAGTTGAACTAGATATGGTCCGTGTGTAGGACACACAGATCTTTTGTTCTGAGCACACTCACGTTTCCCTCTGTATTAGAGACTCTAGAAAGCAAGAGCGTGCTTATGCTCTAAAGCAGAGTGTGTTTAATGGATGAGAACTGTGTCGTGTGTTTCCCTTCAGAAACAGAGTTAAATGCCAGGCGCATGTCTTCCTACAAGCAAGACTTCGTTTCAAGTAAACGCAGTCACTTTTCAGCTCAAACGAAGCTACATTGTTCACAAAGCTCACACGTTTCTCCCTCTTAACTGAAAAGCATTGGATGCTAGAGGACCTGTGGTTTGTATCAGTTTCAGAAACAGAGTTATACAGGATGTGGTCCGTGTGTGTAGGAAACACAGTCCTTTTGTTCTGAGCACACTCACGTTTCCCTCTGTATTAGAGACTCTAGAAAGTAAGAGCATGCTTCTTGCTCTAAAGCAGAGTGTGTTTCATGGATGAGAACTGTGCAGTGAGTTTCCCTTAAGAAATGGAGTTAAATGCCAGGCGTGTGTCTTCCTACAAGCAAGACTTCGTTTCAGGTAAACGCAGTCACTATTCAGCTCAAACGAAGCTACATTGTTAACAAAGCTCACACGTTTCGCCCTCTTAACTGAAAAGCATTGGATGTTAGAGGAACTGTGGTTTGTATCAGTTTCAGAAACAGAGTTGAACTAGATATGGTCCGTGTGTGTAGGAAACACAGTTCTTTTGTTCTGAGCACACTCACGTTTCCCTCTGTATTATAGATTCTAGAAAGCAAGAGCGTGCTTCTTGCTCTAAAGCAGAATGTGTTTCATGGATGAGGACTGTGCCGTGTGTTTCCCTTCAGAAACGGAGTTAAATGCCAGAAGTGTGTCTTCTTACAAGCAAAACTTCGTTTCAGGTAAACACAGTCACTTTTCACGTCAAACGAAGCTACATTGTTCACGAAGCTCACCCGTTTCTCGCTCTTAACTGAAAAGCATTGGAAGTTAGACGACCTGTGGTTTGTATCAGTTTCAGAAACAGAGTTGAACTAGATATGGTCCGTGTGTGTAGGAAACACAGTTCTTTTGTTCTGAGCACACTCACGTTTCCCTCTGTATTAGAGACTCTAGAAAGCAAGAGCGTGCTTCTTGCTCTAAAGCAGAATGTGTTCCATGGATGAGGACTGTGCCCTGTGTTTCCCTTCAGAAACGGAGTTAAATGACAGGCTCTGTGTCTTTCTTCAAGCAAGACTTCGTTTCAGGTAAACGCAGTCACCTTTCACCTCAAACGAAGCTACATTGTTCACAAAGCCCACACGTTTCTCGCTCTTAACTGAAAAGAATTGTATGTTAGAGGACCTGTGTTTTGTATCAGTTTCAGAAACAGACTTGAACTAGATATGGTCCGTGTGTAGGAAACTCAGTTCTTTTGATCTGAGCACACTCACGTTTCCCTCTGTGTTAGAGACTCTAGAAAGCAAAAGCGTGCTTCTTGCTCTAAAGCAGAACGTGTTTCATGGATTAGAACTGTGCCGTGTGTTTCCCTTCAGAAACGGAGTTAATGCCAGAAGTGTGTCTTCCTACAAGCAAGACTTCGTTTCAGGTAAACGCAGTCACTTTTCAGCTCAAACAAAGCTACATTGTTCACGAAGCTCACACGTTTCTCGCTCTTAACTGAAAAGCATTGGATGTTAGAGGACCTGTGGTTTGTATCAGTTTCAGAAACAGAGTTGAACTAGATATGGTCTGTGTGTGTAGGAAACACAGTTCTTTTGTTCTGAGCACACTCACGTTTCCCTCTGTATTATAGATTCTAGAAAGCAAGAGCGTGCTTCTTGCTCTAAAGCAGAATGTGTTTCATGGATGAGGACTGTGCCGTGTGTTTCCATTCAGAAACGGAGTTAAATGCCAGAAGTGTGTCTTCCTACAAGCAAAACTTCGTTTCAGTTAAAGACAGTGACTTTTCACGTCAAACGAAGCTACATTGTTCACGAAGCTCACCCGTTTCTCGCTGTTAACTGAAAAGCATTGGAAGTTAGACGACCTGTGGTTTGTATCAGTTTCAGAAACAGATTTGAACTAGATATGGTCCGTGTGTGTAGGAAACACAGTTCTTTTGTTCTGCACACACTCACGTTTCCCTCTGTATTAGAGACTCTAGAAAGCAAGAGCGTGCTTCTTGCTCTAAAGCAGAATGTGTTCCATGGATGAGGACTGTGCCGTGAGTTTCCCTTCAGAAACGGAGTTAAATGACAGGCTCTGTGTCTTTCTTCAAGCAAGACTTCGTTTCAGGTAAACGCAGTCACCTTTCACCTCAAACCAAGCTACATTGTTCACAAAGCCCACACATTTCTCGCTGTTAACTGAAAAGAATTGTATGTTAGAGGACCTGTGTTTTGTATCAGTTTCAGGAACAGAGTTGAACTAGATATGGTCCGTGTGTAGGACACACAGATCTTTTGTTCTGAGCACACTCACGTTTCCCTCTGTATTAGAGACTCTAGAAAGCAAGAGCGTGCTTATGCTCTAAAGCAGAGTGTGTTTAATGGATGAGAACTGTGCCGTGTGTTTCCCTTCAGAAACAGAGTTAAATGCCAGGCGCATGTCTTCCTACAAGCAAGACTTCGTTTCAAGTAAACGCAGTCACTTTTCAGCTCAAACGAAGCTACATTGTTCACAAAGCTCACACGTTTCTCCCTCTTAACTGAAAAGCATTGGATGCTAGAGGACCTGTGGTTTGTATCAGTTTCAGAAACAGAGTTATACAGGATGTGGTCCGTGTGTGTAGGAAACAAAGTCCTTTTGTTCTGAGCACACTCACGTTTCCCTCTGTATTAGAGACTCTAGAAAGTAAGAGCATGCTTCTTGCTCTAAAGCAGAGTGTGTTTCATGGATGAGAACTGTGCAGTGAGTTTCCCTTCAGAAACGGAGTTAAATGCCAGGCGTGTGTCTTCCTACAAGCAAGACTTCGTTTCAGGTAAACGCAGTCACTATTCAGCTCAAACGAAGCTACATTGTTAACAAAGCTCACACGTTTCGCCCTCTTAACTGAAAAGCATTGGATGTTAGAGGAACTGTGGTTTGTATCACTTTCAGAAACAGAGTTGAACTAGATATGGTCCGTGTGTGTAGGAAACACAGTTCTTTTGTTCTGAGCACACTCACGTTTCCCTCTGTATTATAGATTCTAGAAAGCAAGAGCGTGCTTCTTGCTCTAAAGCCGAATGTGTTTCATGGATGAGGACTGTGCCGTGTGTTTCCCTTCAGAAACGGAGTTAAATGTCAGACGTGTGTCTTCTTACAAGCAAAACTTCGTTTCAGGTAAACACAGTCACTTTTCACGTCAAACGAAGCTACATTGTTCACGAAGCTCACCCGTTTCTCGCTCTTAACTGAAAAGCATTGGAAGTTAGACGACCTGTGGTTTGTATCAGTTTCAGAAACAGAGTTGGACTAGATATGGTCCGTGTTTATAGGAAACACAGTTCTTTTGTTCTGAGCACACTCACGTTTCACTCTGTATTAGAGACTCTAGAAAGCAAGAGCGTGCTTCTTGCTCTAAATCAGAATGTGTTCCATGGATGAGGACTGTGCCCTGTGTTTCCCTTCAGAAACGAAGTTAAATGACAGGCTCTGTGTCTTTCTTCAAGCAAGACTTCATTTCAGGTAAACGCAGTCACCTTTCACCTCAAACGAAGCTACATTGTTCACAAAGCCCACACGTTTCTCGCTCTTAACTGAAAAGAATTGTATGTTAGAGGACCTGTGTTTTGTATCAGTTTCAGAAACAGAGTTGAACTAGATATGGTCCGTGTGTAGGAAACTCAGTTCTTTTGTTCTGAGCACACTCACGTTTCCCTCTGTGTTAGAGACTCTAGAAAGCAAAAGCGTGCTTCTTGCTCTAAAGCAGAACGTGTTTCATGGATTAGAACTGTGCCGTGTGTTTCCCTTCAGAAACGGAGTTAATGCCAGAAGTGTGTCTTCCTACAAGCAAGACTTCGTTTCAGGTAAACGCAGTAACTTTTCAGCTCAAACAAAGCTACATTGTTCACGAAGCTCACACGTTTCTCGCTCTTAACTGAAAAGCATTGGATGTTAGAGGACCTGTGGTTTGTATCAGTTTCAGAAACAGAGTTGAACTAGATATGGTCTGTGTGTGTAGGAAACACAGTTCTTTTGTTCTGAGCACAATCACGTTTCCCTCTGTATTATAGATTCTAGAAAGCAAGAGCGTGCTTCTTGCTCTAAAGCAGAATGTGTTTCATGGATGAGGACTGTGCCGTGTGTTTCCATTCAGAAACGAAGTTAAATGCCAGAAGTGTGTCTTCCTACAAGCAAAACTTCGTTTCAGGTAAAGACAGTGACTTTTCACGTCAAACGAAGCTACATTGTTCACGAAGCTCACCCGTTTCTCGCTGTTAACTGAAAAGCATTGGAAGTTAGACGACCTGTGGTTTGTATCAGTTTCAGAAACAGATTTGAACTAGATATGGTCCGTGTGTGTAGGAAACACAGTTCTTTTGTTCTGCACACACTCACGTTTCCCTCTGTATTAGAGACTCTAGAAAGCAAGAGCGTGCTTCTTGCTCTAAAGCAGAATGTGTTCCATGGATGAGGACTGTGCCGTGTGTTTCCCTTCAGAAACGGAGTTAAATGACAGGCTCTGTGTCTTTCTTCAAGCAACACTTCGTTTCAGGTAAACGCAGTCACCTTTCACGTCAAACCAAGCTACATTGTTCACAAAGCCCACACATTTCTCGCTGTTAACTGAAAAGAATTGTATGTTAGAGGACCTGTGTTTTGTATCAGTTTCAGAAACAGAGTTGAACTAGATATGGTCCGTGTGTAGGACACACAGATCTTTTGTTCTGAGCACACTCACGTTTCCCTCTGTATTAGAGACTCTAGAAAGCAAGAGCGTGCTTATGCTCTAAACCAGAGTGTGTTTAATGGATGAGAACTGTGTCGTGTGTTTCCCTTCAGAAACAGAGTTAAATGCCAGGCGCATGTCTTCCTACAAGCAAGACTTCGTTTCAAGTAAACGCAGTCACTTTTCAGCTCAAACGAAGCTACATTGTTCACAAAGCTCACACGTTTCTCCCTCTTAACTGAAAAGCATTGGATGCTAGAGGACCTGTGGTTTGTATCAGTTTCAGAAACAGAGTTATACAGGATGTGGTCCGTGTGTGTAGGAAACACAGTCCTTTTGTTCTGAGCACACTCACGTTTCCCTCTGTATTAGAGACTCTAGAAAGTAAGAGCATGCTTCTTGCTCTAAAGCAGAGTGTGTTTCATGGATGAGAACTGTGCAGTGAGTTTCCCTTAAGAAATGGAGTTAAATGCCAGGCGTGTGTCTTCCTACAAGCAAGACTTCGTTTCAGGTAAACGCAGTCACTATTCAGCTCAAACGAAGCTACATTGTTAACAAAGCTCACACGTTTCGCCCTCTTAACTGAAAAGCATTGGATGTTAGAGGAACTGTGGTTTGTATCAGTTTCAGAAACAGAGTTGAACTAGATATGGTCCGTGTGTGTAGGAAACACAGTTCTTTTGTTCTGAGCACACTCACGTTTCCCTCTGTATTATAGATGCTAGAAAGCAAGAGCGTGCTTCTTGCTCTAAAGCAGAATGTGTTTCATGGATGAGGACTGTGCCGTGTGTTTCCCTTCAGAAACGGAGTTAAATGCCAGAAGTGTGTCTTCTTACAAGCAAAACTTCGTTTCAGGTAAACACAGTCACTTTTCACGTCAAACGAAGCTACATTGTTCACGAAGCTCACCCGTTTCTCGCTCTTAACTGAAAAGCATTGGAAGTTAGACGACCTGTGGTTTGTATCAGTTTCAGAAACAGAGTTGAACTAGATATGGTCCGTGTGTGTAGGAAACACAGTTCTTTTGTTCTGAGCACACTCACGTTTCCCTCTGTATTAGAGACTCTAGAAAGCAAGAGCGTGCTTCTTGCTCTAAAGCAGAATGTGTTCCATGGATGAGGACTGTGCCCTGTGTTTCCCTTCAGAAACGGAGTTAAATGACAGGCTCTGTGTCTTTCTTCAAGCAAGACTTCGTTTCAGGTAAACGCAGTCACCTTTCACCTCAAACGAAGCTACATTGTTCACAAAGCCCACACGTTTCTCGCTCTTAACTGAAAAGAATTGTATGTTAGAGGACCTGTGTTTTGTATCAGTTTCAGAAACAGACTTGAACTAGATATGGTCCGTGTGTAGGAAACTCAGTTCTTTTGATCTGAGCACACTCACGTTTCCCTCTATGTTAGAGACTCTAGAAAGCAAAAGCGTGCTTCTTGCTCTAAAGCAGAACGTGTTTCATGGATTAGAACTGTGCCGTGTGTTTCCCTTCAGAAACGGAGTTAATGCCAGAAGTGTGTCTTCCTACAAGCAAGACTTCGTTTCAGGTAAACGCAGTCACTTTTCAGCTCAAACAAAGCTACATTGTTCACGAAGCTCACACGTTTCTCGCTCTTAACTGAAAAGCATTGGATGTTAGAGGACCTGTGGTTTGTATCAGTTTCAGAAACAGAGTTGAACTAGATATGGTCTGTGTGTGTAGGAAACACAGTTCTTTTGTTCTGAGCACACTCACGTTTCCCTCTGTATTATAGATTCTAGAAAGCAAGAGCGTGCTTCTTGCTCTAAAGCAGAATGTGTTTCATGGATGAGGACTGTGCCGTGTGTTTCCATTCAGAAACGGAGTTAAATGCCAGAAGTGTGTCTTCCTACAAGCAAAACTTCGTTTCAGGTAAAGACAGTGACTTTTCACGTCAAACGAAGCTACATTGTTCACGAAGCTCACCCGTTTCTCGCTGTTAACTGAAAAGCATTGGAAGTTAGACGACCTGTGGTTTGTATCAGTTTCAGAAACAGATTTGAACTAGATATGGTCCGTGTGTGTAGGAAACACAGTTCTTTTGTTCTGCACACACTCACGTTTCCCTCTGTATTAGAGACTCTAGAAAGCAAGAGCGTGCTTCTTGCTCTAAAGCAGAATGTGTTCCATGGATGAGGACTGTGCCGTGAGTTTCCCTTCAGAAACGGAGTTAAATGACAGGCTCTGTGTCTTTCTTCAAGCAAGACTTCGTTTCAGGTAAACGCAGTCACCTTTCACCTCAAACCAAGCTAAATTGTTCACAAAGCCCACACATTTCTCGCTGTTAACTGAAAAGAATTGTATGTTAGAGGACCTGTGTTTTGTATCAGTTTCAGAAACAGAGTTGAACTAGATATGGTCCGTGTGTAGGACACACAGATCTTTTGTTCTGAGCACACTCACGTTTCCCTCTGTATTAGAGACTCTAGAAAGCAAGAGCGTGCTTATGCTCTAAACCAGAGTGTGTTTAATGGATGAGAACTGTGTCGTGTGTTTCCCTTCAGAAACAGAGTTAAATGCCAGGCGCATTTCTTCCTACAAGCAAGACTTCGTTTCAAGTAAACGCAGTCACTTTTCAGCTCAAACGAAGCTACATTGTTCACAAAGCTCACACGTTTCTCCCTCTTAACTGAAAAGCATTGGATGCTAGAGGACCTGTGGTTTGTATCAGTTTCAGAAACAGAGTTATACAGGATGTGGTCCGTGTGTGTAGGAAACACAGTCCTTTTGTTCTGAGCACACTCACGTTTCCCTCTGTATTAGAGACTCTAGAAAGTAAGAGCATGCTTCTTGCTCTAAAGCAGAGTGTGTTTCATGGATGAGAACTGTGCAGTGAGTTTCCCTTAAGAAATGGAGTTAAATGCCAGGCGTGTGTCTTCCTACAAGCAAGACTTCGTTTCAGGTAAACGCAGTCACTATTCAGCTCAAACGAAGCTACATTGTTAACAAAGCTCACACGTTTCGCCCTCTTAACTGAAAAGCATTGGATGTTAGAGGAACTGTGGTTTGTATCAGTTTCAGAAACAGAGTTGAACTAGATATGGTCCGTGTGTGTAGGAAACACAGTTCTTTTGTTCTGAGCACACTCACGTTTCCCTCTGTATTATAGATTCTAGAAAGCAAGAGCGTGCTTCTTGCTCTAAAGCAGAATGTGTTTCATGGATGAGGACTGTGCCGTGTGTTTCCCTTCAGAAACGGAGTTAAATGCCAGAAGTGTGTCTTCTTACAAGCAAAACTTCGTTTCAGGTAAACACAGTCACTTTTCACGTCAAACGAAGCTACATTGTTCACGAAGCTCACCCGTTTCTCGCTCTTAACTGAAAAGCATTGGAAGTTAGACGACCTGTGGTTTGTATCAGTTTCAGAAACAGAGTTGAACTAGATATGGTCCGTGTGTGTAGGAAACACAGTTCTTTTGTTCTGAGCACACTCACGTTTCCCTCTGTATTAGAGACTCTAGAAAGCAAGAGCGTGCTTCTTGCTCTAAAGCAGAATGTGTTCCATGGATGAGGACTGTGCCCTGTGTTTCCCTTCAGAAACGGAGTTAAATGACAGGCTCTGTGTCTTTCTTCAAGCAAGACTTCGTTTCAGGTAAACGCAGTCACCTTTCACCTCAAACGAAGCTACATTGTTCACAAAGCCCACACGTTTCTCGCTCTTAACTGAAAAGAATTGTATGTTAGAGGACCTGTGTTTTGTATCAGTTTCAGAAACAGACTTGAACTAGATATGGTCCGTGTGTAGGAAACTCAGTTCTTTTGATCTGAGCACACTCACGTTTCCCTCTGTGTTAGAGACTCTAGAAAGCAAAAGCGTGCTTCTTGCTCTAAAGCAGAACGTGTTTCATGGATTAGAACTGTGCCGTGTGTTTCCCTTCAGAAACGGAGTTAATGCCAGAAGTGTGTCTTCCTACAAGCAAGACTTCGTTTCAGGTAAACGCAGTCACTTTTCAGCTCAAACAAAGCTACATTGTTCACGAAGCTCACACGTTTCTCGCTCTTAACTGAAAAGCATTGGATGTTAGAGGACCTGTGGTTTGTATCAGTTTCAGAAACAGAGTTGAACTAGATATGGTCTGTGTGTGTAGGAAACACAGTTCTTTTGTTCTGAGCACACTCACGTTTCCCTCTGTATTATAGATTCTAGAAAGCAAGAGCGTGCTTCTTGCTCTAAAGCAGAATGTGTTTCATGGATGAGGACTGTGCCGTGTGTTTCCATTCAGAAACGGAGTTAAATGCCAGAAGTGTGTCTTCCTACAAGCAAAACTTCGTTTCAGGTAAAGACAGTGACTTTTCACGTCAAACGAAGCTACATTGTTCACGAAGCTCACCCGTTTCTCGCTGTTAACTGAAAAGCATTGGAAGTTAGACGACCTGTGGTTTGTATCAGTTTCAGAAACAGATTTGAACTAGATATGGTCCGTGTGTGTAGGAAACACAGTTCTTTTGTTCTGCACACACTCACGTTTCCCTCTGTATTAGAGACTCTAGAAAGCAAGAGCGTGCTTCTTGCTCTAAAGCAGAATGTGTTCCATGGATGAGGACTGTGCCGTGAGTTTCCCTTCAGAAACGGAGTTAAATGACAGGCTCTGTGTCTTTCTTCAAGCAAGACTTCGTTTCAGGTAAACGCAGTCACCTTTCACCTCAAACCAAGCTAAATTGTTCACAAAGCCCACACATTTCTCGCTTTTAACTGAAAAGAATTGTATGTTAGAGGACCTGTGTTTTGTATCAGTTTCAGAAACAGAGTTGAACTAGATATGGTCCGTGTGTAGGACACACAGATCTTTTGTTCTGAGCACACTCACGTTTCCCTCTGTATTAGAGACTCTAGAAAGCAAGAGCGTGCTTATGCTCTAAAGCAGAGTGTGTTTAATGGATGAGAACTGTGTCGTGTGTTTCCCTTCAGAAACAGAGTTAAATGCCAGGCGCATTTCTTCCTACAAGCAAGACTTCGTTTCAAGTAAACGCAGTCACTTTTCAGCTCAAACGAAGCTACATTGTTCACAAAGCTCACACGTTTCTCCCTCTTAACTGAAAAGCATTGGATGCTAGAGGACCTGTGGTTTGTATCAGTTTCAGAAACAGAGTTATACAGGATGTGGTCCGTGAGTGTAGGAAACACAGTCCTTTTGTTCTGAGCACACTCACGTTTCCCTCTGTATTAGAGACTCTAGAAAGTAAGAGCATGCTTCTTGCTCTAAAACAGAGTGTGTTTCATGGATGAGAACTGTGCAGTGAGTTTCCCTTCAGAAACGGAGTTAAATGCCAGGCGTGTGTCTTCCTACAAGCAAGACTTCGTTTCAGGTAAACGCAGTCACTATTCAGCTCAAACGAAGCTACATTGTTAACAAAGCTCACACGTTTCGCCCTCTTAACTGAAAAGCATTGGATGTTAGAGGAACTGTGGTTTGTATCAGTTTCAGAAACAGAGTTGAACTAGATATGGTCCGTGTGTGTAGGAAACACAGTTCTTTTGTTCTGAGCACACTCACGTTTCCCTCTGTATTATAGATTCTAGAAAGCAAGAGCGTGCTTCTTGCTCTAAAGCAGAATGTGTTTCATGGATGAGGACTGTGCCGTGTGTTTCCCTTCAGAAACGGAGTTAAATGCCAGAAGTGTGTCTTCTTACAAGCAAAACTTCGTTTCAGGTAAACACAGTCACTTTTCACGTCAAACGAAGCTACATTGTTCACGAAGCTCACCCGTTTCTCGCTCTTAACTGAAAAGCATTGGAAGTTAGACGACCTGTGGTTTGTATCAGTTTCAGAAAGAGAGTTGAACTAGATATGGTCCGTGTGTGTAGGAAACACAGTTCTTTTGTTCTGAGCACACTCACGTTTCCCTCTGTATTAGAGACTCTAGAAAGCAAGAGCGTGCTTCTTGCTCTAAAGCAGAATGTGTTCCATGGATGAGGACTGTGCCCTGTGTTTCCCTTCAGAAACGGAGTTAAATGACAGGCTCTGTGTCTTTCTTCAAGCAAGACTTCGTTTCAGGTAAACGCAGTCACCTTTCACCTCAAACGAAGCTACATTGTTCACAAAGCCCACACGTTTCTCGCTCTTAACTGAAAAGAATTGTATGTTAGAGGACCTGTGTTTTGTATCAGTTTCAGAAACAGACTTTAACTAGATATGGTCCGTGTGTAAGAAACTCAGTTCTTTTGTTCTGAGCACACTCACGTTTCCCTCTGTGTTAGAGACTCTAGAAAGCAAAAGCGTGCTTCTTGCTCTAAAGCAGAACGTGTTTCATGGATTAGAACTGTGCCGTGTGTTTCCCTTCAGAAACGGAGTTAATGCCAGAAGTGTGTCTTCCTACAAGCAAGACTTCGTTTCAGGTAAACGCAGTCACTTTTCAGCTCAAACAAAGCTACATTGTTCACGAAGCTCACACGTTTCTCGCTCTTAACTGAAAAGCATTGGATGTTAGACGACCTGTGGTTTGTATCAGTTTCAGAAACAGAGTTGAACTAGATATGGTCTGTGTGTGTAGGAAACACAGTTCTTTTGTTCTGAGCACACTCACGTTTCCCTCTGTATTATAGATTCTAGAAAGCAAGAGCGTGCTTCTTGCTCTAAAGCAGAATGTGTTTCATGGATGAGGACTGTGCCGTGTGTTTCCATTCAGAAACGGAGTTAAATGCCAGAAGTGTGTCTTCCTACAAGCAAAACTTCGTTTCAGGTAAACACAGTGACTTTTCACGTCAAACGAAGCTACATTGTTCACGAAGCTCACCCGGTTCTCGCTCTTAACTGAAAAGCATTGGAAGTTAGACGACCTGTGGTTTGTATCAGTTTAAGAAACAGAGTTGAACTAGATATGGTCCGTGTGTGTAGGAAACACAGTTCTTTTGTTCTGCACACACTCACGTTTCCCTCTGTATTAGAGACTCTAGAAAGCAAGAGCGTGCTTCTTGCTCTAAAGCAGAATGTGTTCCATGGATGAGGACTGTGCAGTGTGTTTCCCTTCAGAAACGGAGTTAAATGACAGGCTCTGTGTCTTTCTTCAAGCAAGACTTCGTTTCAGGTAAACGCAGTCACCTTTCACCTCAAACCAAGCTACATTGTTCACAAAGCCCACACATTTCTCGCTGTTAACTGAAAAGAATTGTATGTTAGAGGACCTGTGTTTTGTATCAGTTTCAGAAACAGAGTTGAACTAGATATGGTCCGTGTGTAGGACACACAGATCTTTTGTTCTGAGCACACTCACGTTTCCCTCTGTATTAGAGACTCTAGAAAGCAAGAGCGTGCTTATGCTCTAAAGCAGAGTGTGTTTAATGGATGAGAACTGTGCCGTGTGTTTCCCTTCAGAAACAGAGTTAAATGCCAGGCGCATGTCTTCCTTCAAGCAAGACTTCGTTTCAGGTAAACGCAGTCACTATTCAGCTCAAACGAAGCTACATTGTTCACGAAGCTGACAAGTTTCTCGCTCTTAACTGAAAAGGATTGGATGTTAGAGGACCTGTGGTTTGTATCAGTTTCAGAAACAGAGTTGAACTAGATATGGTCCGTGTGTAGGAAACACAGTTCTTTTGTTCTGAGCACACTCACGTTTCCCTCTGTAATAGAGACTCTAGAAAGCAAGAGCATGCTTCTTGCTCTAAAGCAGATTGTGTTTCATGGATGAGAACTGTGCCGTGTGTTTCCCTTCAGAAACGGAGTTAAATGACAGGCTCTGTGCCTTCCTACAAGCAAGACTTCGTTTCATGTAAACGCAGTCACCTTTGAGCTCAAACGAAGCTACATTGTTCACAAAGCTCACATGTTTCTCGCTCTTAACTGAAAAGCATTGAATGTTAGAGGACCTTTGTTTTGTATCAGTTTCAGAAACAGAGTTGAACTTGATATGGTCTGTGTGTGTTGGAAACACAGTTCTTTTGTTCTGAGCACACTCACGTTTCCCTCTGTATTAGATAATCTAGAAAGCAAAAGCGTGCTTGTTGCTCTAAAGCAGAACGTGTTTCATGGATGAGAACTGTGCCCTGTGTTTCCCTTCAGAAACGGAGTTAAATGACAGGCTCTGTGTCTTTCTTCAAGCAAGACTTCGTTTCAGGTAAACACAGTCACCTTTCACCTCAAACGAAGCTACATTGTTCAGAAAGCCCACACATTTCTTGCTCTTAACTGAAAAGAATTGTATGTTAGAGGACCTGTGTTTTGTATCAGTTTCAGAAACAGAGTTGAACTAGATATGGTCCGTGTGTAGGAAACACAGTTCTTTTGTTCTGAGCACACTCACGTTTCCCTCAGTATTAGAGACTCTAGAAAGCAAGAGCGTGCTTATGCTCTAAAGCAGAGTGTGTTTAATGGATGAGAACTGTGCCGTGTGTTTCCCTTCAGAAACAGAGTTAAATGCCAGGCGCATGTCTTCCTACAAGCAAGACTTCGTTTCAGGTAAACATAGTCACTTTTCAGCTCAAACGAAGCTACATTGTACACAAAGCTCACACGTTTCTCCCTCTTAACTGAAAAGCATTGGATGCTAGAGGACCTGTGGTTTGTATCAGTTTCAGAAACAGAGTTGAACAGGATGTGGTCCGTGTGTGTAGGAAACACAGTTCTTTTGTTCTGAGCACACTCACGTTTCCCTCTGTATTAGAGACTCTAGAAAGCAAGAGCATGCTTCTTGCTCTAAAGCAGAGTGTGTTACATGGATGAGAACTGTGCAGTGAGTTTCCCTTCAGAAACGGAGTTAAATGCCAGGCGTGTGTCTTCCTACAAGCAAGACTTCGTTTCAGGTAAACGCAGTCACTATTCAGCTCAAACGAAGCTACATTGTTCACAAAGCTCACACGTTTCGCCCTCTTAACTGAAAAGCATTGGATGTTAGAGGACCTGCGGTTTGTATCAGTTTCAGAAACAGAGTTGAACTAGATATGGTCCGTGTGTGTAGGAAACACAGTTCTTTTGTTCTGAGCACACTCACGTTTCCCTCTGTATTAGAGACTCTAGAAAGCAAAAGCATGCTTCTTGCTCTAAAGCAGAGTGTGTTTAATGGATGAGAACTGTGCCGTGTGTTTCCCTTCAGAAACGGAGTTAATACCAGAAGTGTGTCTTCCTACAAGCAAGACTTCGTTTCAGGTAAACGCAGTCACTTTTCAGCTCAAACGAAGCTACATTGTTCACGAAGCTCACACGTTTCTCGCTCTTAACTGAAAAGCATTGGATGTTAGAGGACCTGTGGTTTGTATCAGTTTCAGAAACAGAGTTGAACTAGATATGGTCTGTGTGTGTAGGAAACACAGTTCTTTTGTTCTGAGCACACTCACGTTTCCCTCTGTATTATAGATTCTAGAAAGCAAGAGCGTGCTTCTTGCTCTAAAGCAGAATGTGTTTCATGGATGAGGACTGTGCCGTGTGTTTCCCTTCAGAAACGGAGTTAAATGCCAGAAGTGTGTCTTCCTACAAGCAAAACTTCGTTTCAGGTAAACACAGTGACTTTTCACGTCAAACGAAGCTACATTGTTCACGAAGCTCACCCGTTTCTCGCTCTTAACTGAAAAGCATTGGAAGTTAGACGACCTGTGGTTTGTATCAGTTTCAGAAACAGAGTTGAACTAGATATGGTCCTTGTGTGTAGGAAACACACTTCTTTTGTTCTGCGCACACTCATGTTTCCCTCTGTATTAGAGACTCTAGAAAGCAAGAGCGTGCTTCTTGCTCTAAAGCAGAATATGTTCCATGGATGAGGACTGTGCCGTGTGTTTCCCTTCAGAAACGGAGTTAAATGACAGGCTCTGTGTCTTTCTTCAAGCAAGACTTCGTTTCAGGTAAACGCAGTCACCTTTCACCTCAAACGAAGCTACATTGTTCACAAAGCCCACACATTTCTTGCTCTTAACTGAAAAGAATTGTATGTTAGAGGACCTGTGTTTTGTATCATTTTCAGAAACAGAGTTGAACTAGATATGGTCCGTGTGTAGGAAACACAGTTCTTTTGTTCTGAGCACACTCACGTTTCCCTCTGTATTAGAGACTCTAGAAAGCAAGAGCGTGCTTATGCTCTAAAGCAGAGTGTGTTTAATGGATGAGAACTGTGCCGTGTGTTTCCCTTCAGAAACAGAGTTAAATGCCAGGCGCATGTCTTCCTACAAGCAAGACTTCGTTTCAGGTAAACGCAGTCACTATTCAGCTCAAACGAAGCTACATTGTTCACGAAGCTGACAAGTTTCTCGCTCTTAACTGAAAAGGATTGGATGTTAGAGGACCTGTGGTTTGTATCAGTTTCAGAAACAGAGTTGAACTAGATATGGTCCGTGTGTAGGAAACACAGTTCTTTTGTTCTGAGCACACTCACGTTTCCCTCTGTAATAGAGACTCTAGAAGCAAGAGCATGCTTCTTGCTCTAAAGCAGATTGTGTTTCATGGATGAGAACTGTGCCGTGTGTTTCCCTTCAGAAACGGAGTTAAATGACAGGCTCTGTGCCTTCCTACAAGCAAGACTTCGTTTCATGTAAACGCAGTCACCTTTGAGCTCAAACGAAGCTACATTGTTCACAAAGCTCACATGTTTCTCGCTCTTAACTGAAAAGCATTGAATGTTAGAGGACCTGTGTTTTGTATCAGTTTCAGAAACAGAGTTGAACTTGATATGGTCTGTGTGTGTTGGAAACACAGTTCTTTTGTTCTGAGCACACTCACGTTTCCCTCTGTATTAGATAATCTAGAAAGCAAAAGCGTGCTTGTTGCTCTAAAGCAGAACGTGTTTCATGGATGAGAACTGTGCCCTGTGTTTCCCTTCAGAAACGGAGTTAAATGACAGGCTCTGTGTCTTTCTTCAAGCAAGACTTCGTTTCAGGTAAACACAGTCACCTTTCACCTCAAACGAAGCTACATTGTTCAGAAAGCCCACACATTTCTTGCTCTTAACTGAAAAGAATTGTATGTTAGAGGACCTGTGTTTTGTATCAGTTTCAGAAACAGAGTTGAACTAGATATGGTCCGTGTGTAGGAAACACAGTTCTTTTGTTCTGAGCACACTCACGTTTCCCTCAGTATTAGAGACTCTAGAAAGCAAGAGCGTGCTTATGCTCTAAAGCAGAGTGTGTTTAATGGATGAGAACTGTGCCGTGTGTTTCCCTTCAGAAACAGAGTTAAATGCCAGGCGCATGTCTTCCTACAAGCAAGACTTCGTTTCAGGTAAACATAGTCACTTTTCAGCTCAAACGAAGCTACATTGTACACAAAGCTCACACGTTTCTCCCTCTTAACTGAAAAGCATTGGATGCTAGAGGACCTGTGGTTTGTATCAGTTTCAGAAACAGAGTTGAACAGGATGTGGTCCGTGTGTGTAGGAAACACAGTTCTTTTGTTCTGAGCACACTCACGTTTCCCTCTGTATTAGAGACTCTAGAAAGCAAGAGCATGCTTCTTGCTCTAAAGCAGAGTGTGTTACATGGATGAGAACTGTGCAGTGAGTTTCCCTTCAGAAACGGAGTTAAATGCCAGGCGTGTGTCTTCCTACAAGCAAGACTTCGTTTCAGGTAAACGCAGTCACTATTCAGCTCAAACGAAGCTACATTGTTCACAAAGCTCACACGTTTCGCCCTCTTAACTGAAAAGCATTGGATGTTAGAGGACCTGCGGTTTATATCAGTTTCAGAAACAGAGTTGAACTAGATATGGTCCGTGTGTGTAGGAAACACAGTTCTTTTGTTCTGAGCACACTCACGTTTCCCTCTGTATTAGAGACTCTAGAAAGCAAAAGCATGCTTCTTGCTCTAAAGCAGAGTGTGTTTAATGGATGAGAACTGTGCCGTGTGTTTCCCTTCAGAAACGGAGTTAATACCAGAAGTGTGTCTTCCTACAAGCAAGACTTCGTTTCAGGTAAACGCAGTCACTTTTCAGCTCAAACGAAGCTACATTGTTCACGAAGCTCACACGTTTCTCGCTCTTAACTGAAAAGCATTGGATGTTAGAGGACCTGTGGTTTGTATCAGTTTCAGAAACAGAGTTGAACTAGATATGGTCTGTGTGTGTAGGAAACACAGTTCTTTTGTTCTGAGCACACTCACGTTTCCCTCTGTATTATAGATTCTAGAAAGCAAGAGCGTGCTTCTTGCTCTAAAGCAGAATGTGTTTCATGGATGAGGACTGTGCCGTGTGTTTCCCTTCAGAAACGGAGTTAAATGCCAGAAGTGTGTCTTCCTACAAGCAAAACTTCGTTTCAGGTAAACACAGTGACTTTTCACGTCAAACGAAGCTACATTGTTCACGAAGCTCACCCGTTTCTCGCTCTTAACTGAAAAGCATTGGAAGTTAGACGACCTGTGGTTTGTATCAGTTTCAGAAACAGAGTTGAACTAGATATGGTCCTTGTGTGTAGGAAACACACTTCTTTTGTTCTGCGCACACTCATGTTTCCCTCTGTATTAGAGACTCTAGAAAGCAAGAGCGTGCTTCTTGCTCTAAAGCAGAATATGTTCCATGGATGAGGACTGTGCCGTGTGTTTCCCTTCAGAAACGGAGTTAAATGACAGGCTCTGTGTCTTTCTTCAAGCAAGACTTCGTTTCAGGTAAACGCAGTCACCTTTCACCTCAAACGAAGCTACATTGTTCACAAAGCCCACACATTTCTTGCTCTTAACTGAAAAGAATTGTATGTTAGAGGACCTGTGTTTTGTATCATTTTCAGAAACAGAGTTGAACTAGATATGGTCCGTGTGTAGGAAACACAGTTCTTTTGTTCTGAGCACACTCACGTTTCCCTCTGTATTAGAGACTCTAGAAAGCAAGAGCGTGCTTATGCTCTAAAGCAGAGTGTGTTTAATGGATGAGAACTGTGCCGTGTGTTTCCCTTCAGAAACAGAGTTAAATGCCAGGCGCATGTCTTCCTACAAGCAAGACTTCGTTTCAGGTAAACATAGTCACTTTTCAGCTCAAACAAAGCTACATTGTACACAAAGCTCACACGTTTCTCCCTCTTAACTGAAAAGCATTGGATGCTAGAGGACCTGTGGTTTGTATCAGTTTCAGAAACAGAGTTGAACAGGATGTGGTCCGTGTGTGGAGGAAACACAGTTCTTTTGTTCTGAGCACACTCACGTTTCCCTCTGTATTAGAGACTCTAGAAAGCAAGAGCATGCTTCTTGCTCTAAAGCAGAGTGTGTTTCATGGATGAGAAATGTGCAGTGAGTTTCCCTTCAGAAACGGAGTTAAATGCCAGGCGTGTGTCTTCCTACAAGCAAGACTTCGTTTCAGGTAAACGCAGTCACTATTCAGCTCAAACGAAGCTACATTGTTCACAAAGCTCACACGTTTCGCCCTCTTAACTGAAAAGCATTGGATGTTAGAGGACCTGTGGTTTGTATCAGTTTCAGAAACAGAGTTGAACTAGATATGGTCCGTGTGTAGGAAACACAGTTCTTTTGTTCTGAGCACACTCACGTTTCCCTCTGGATTATAGATTCTAGAAAGCAAGAGCGTGCTTCTTGCTCTAAAGCAGAATGTGTTTCATGGATGAGGACTGTGCCGTGTGTTTCCCTTCAGAAACGGAGTTAAATGCCAGAAGTGTGTCTTCCTACAAGCAAAACTTCGTTTCAGGTAAACACAGTGACTTTTCACGTCAAACGAAGCTACATTGTTCACGAAGCTCACCCGTTTCTCGCTCTTAACTGAAAAGCATCGGAAGTTAGACGACCTGTGGTTTGTATCAGTTTCAGAAACAGAGTTGAACTAGATATGGTCTGTGTGTGTAGGAAACACAGTTCTTTTGTTCTGAGCACACTCACGTTTCCCTCTGGATTATAGATTCTAGAAAGCAAGAGCGTGCTTCTTGCTCTAAAGCAGAATGTGTTTCATGGATGAGGACTGTGCCGTGTGTTTCCCTTCAGAAACGGAGTTAAATGCCAGAAGTTTGTCTTCCTACAAGCAAAACTTCGTTTCAGGTAAACACAGTGACTTTTCACGTCAAACGAAGCTACATTGTTCACGAAGCTCACCCGTTTCTCGCTCTTAACTGAAAAGCATTGGAAGTTAGACGACCTGTGGTTTGTATCAGTTTCAGAAACAGAGTTGAACTAGATATGGTCCGTGTGTGTAGGAAACACACTTCTTTTGTTCTGCGCACACTCACGTTTCCCTCTGTATTAGAGACTCTAGAAAGCAAGAGCGTGCTTCTTGCTCTAAAGCAGAATATGTTCCATGGATGAGGACTGTGCCGTGTGTTTCCCTTCAGAAACGGAGTTAAATGACAGGCTCTGTGTCTTTCTTCAAGCAAGACTTCGTTTCAGGTAAACGCAGTCACCTTTCAACTCAAACGAAGCTACATTGTTCACAAAGCCCACACATTTCTTGCTCTTAACTGAAAAGAATTGTATGTTAGAGGACCTGTGTTTTGTATCATTTTCAGAAACAGAGTTGAACTAGATATGGTCCGTGTGTAGGAAACACAGTTCTTTTGTTCTGAGCACACTCACGTTTCCCTCTGTATTAGAGACTCTAGAAAGCAAGAGCGTGCTTATGCTCTAAAGCAGAGTGTGTTTTATGGATGAGAACTGTGCCGTGTGTTTCCCTTCAGAAACAGAGTTAAATGCCAGGCGCATGTCTTCCTACAAGCAAGACTTCGTTTCAGGTAAACATAGTCACTTTTCAGCTCAAACGAAGCTACATTGTACACAAAGCTCACACGTTTCTCCCTCTTAACTGAAAAGCATTGGATGCTAGAGGACCTGTGGTTTGTATCAGTTTCAGAAACAGAGTTGAACAGGATGTGGTCCGTGTGTGGAGGAAACACAGTTCTTTTGTTCTGAGCACACTCACGTTTCCCTCTGTATTAGAGACTCTAGAAAGCAAGAGCATGCTTCTTGCTCTAAAGCAGAGTGTGTTTCATGGATGAGAACTGTGCAGTGAGTTTCCCTTCAGAAACGGAGTTAAATGCCAGGCGTGTGTCTTCCTACAAGCAAGACTTCGTTTCAGGTAAACGCAGTCACTATTCAGCTCAAACGAAGCTACATTGTTCACAAAGCTCACACGTTTCGCCCTCTTAACTGAAAAGCATTGGATGTTAGAGGACCTGTGGTTTGTATCAGTTTCAGAAACAGAGTTGAACTAGATATGGTCCGTGTGTAGGAAACACAGTTCTTTTGTTCTGAGCACACTCACGTTTCCCTCTGGATTATAGATTCTAGAAAGCAAGAGCGTGCTTCTTGCTCTAAAGCAGAATGTGTTTCATGGATGAGGACTGTGCCATGTGTTTCCCTTCAGAAACGGAGTTAAATGCCAGAAGTGTGTCTTCCTACAAGCAAAACTTCGTTTCAGGTAAACACAGTGACTTTTCACGTCAAACGAAGCTACATTGTTCACGAAGCTCACCCGTTTCTCGCTCTTAACTGAAAAGCATCGGAAGTTAGACGACCTGTGGTTTGTATCAGTTTCAGAAACAGAGTTGAACTAGATATGGTCCGTGTGTGTAGGAAACACAGTTCTTTTGTTCTGCGCACACTCACGTTTCCCTCTGTATTAGAGACTCTAGAAAGAAAGAGCATGCTTCTTGCTCTAAAGCAGAGTGTGTTTCATGGATGAGAACTGTGCCGTGTGTTTCCCTTCAGAAACGGAGTTAAATGCCAGGCGTGTGTCTTCCTACAAGCAAGACTTCGTTTCAGGTAAACGCAGTCACTTTTCAGCTCAAGCGAAGCTACATTGTTCACGAAGCTCACACGTTTCTCGCTCTTAACTGAAAAGCATTGGATGTTAGAGGACCTGTGGTTTGTATCAGTTTCAGAAACAGAGTTGAACTAGATATGGTCCGTGTGTGTAGGAAACACAGTTCTTTTGTTCTGAGCACACTCACGTTTCCCTCTGTATTATAGATTCTAGAAAGCAAGAGCGTGCTTCTTGCTCTAAAGCAGAATGTGTTTCATGGATGAGGACTGTGCCGTGTGTTTCCCTTCAGAAACGGAGTTAAATGCCAGAAGTGTGTCTTCTTACAAGCAAAACTTCGTTTCAGGTAAACACAGTGACTTTTCACGTCAAACGAAGCTACATTGTTCACGAAGCTCACCCGTTTCTCGCTCTTAACTGAAAAGCATTGGAAGTTAGACGACCTGTGGTTTGTATCAGTTTCAGAAACAGAGTTGAACTAGATATGGTCCGTGTGTGCAGGAAACACAGTTCTTTTGTTCTGCGCACACTCACGTTTCCCTCTGTATTAGAGACTCTAGAAAGCAAGAGCGTGATTCTTGCTCTAAAGCAGAATGTGTTCCATGGATGAGGACTGTGCCGTGTGTTTCCCTTCAGAAACGGAGTTAAATGACAGGCTCTGTGTCTTTCTTCAAGCAAGACTTCGTTTCAGGTAAACACAGTGACTTTTCACGTCAAACGAAGCTACATTGTTCACGAAGCTCACCCGTTTCTCGCTCTTAACTGAAAAGCATCGGAAGTTAGACGTCCTGTGGTTTGTATCAGTTTCAGATACAGAGTTGAACTAGATATGGTCCGTGTGTGTAGGAAACACAGTTCTTTTGTTCTGCGCACACTCACGTTTCCCTCTGTATTAGAGACTCTAGAAAGAAAGAGCATGCTTCTTGCTCTAAAGCAGAGTGTGTTTCATGGATGAGAACTGTGCCGTGTGTTTCCCTTCAGAAACGGAGTTAAATGCCAGGCGTGTGTCTTCCTACAAGCAAGACTTCGTTTCAGGTAAACGCAGTCACTTTTCAGCTCAAGCGAAGCTACATTGTTAACGAAGCTCACACGTTTCTCGCTCTTAACTGAAAAGCATTGGATGTTAGAGGACCTGTGGTTTGTATCAGTTTCAGAAACAGAGTTGAACTAGATATGGTCCGTGTGTGTAGGAAACACAGTTCTTTTGTTCTGAGCACACTCACGTTTCCCTCTGTATTATAGATTCTAGAAAGCAAGAGCGTGCTTCTTGCTCTAAAGCAGAATGTGTTTCATGGATGAGGACTGTGCCGTGTGTTTCCCTTCAGAAACGGAGTTAAATGCCAGAAGTGTGTCTTCTTACAAGCAAAACTTCGTTTCAGGTAAACACAGTGACTTTTCACGTCAAACGAAGCTACATTGTTCACGAAGCTCACCCGTTCCTCGCTCTTAACTGAAAAGCATTGGAAGTTAGACGACCTGTGGTTTGTATCAGTTTCAGAAACAGAGTTGAACTAGATATGGTCCGTGTGTGCAGGAAACACAGTTCTTTTGTTCTGCGCACACTCACGTTTCCCTCTGTATTAGAGACTCTAGAAAGCAAGAGCGTGTTTCTTGCTCTAAAGCAGAATGTGTTCCATGGATGAGGACTGTGCCTTGTGTTTTCCTTCAGAAACGGAGTTAAATGACAGGCTCTGTGTCTTTCTTCAAGCAAGACTTCGTTTCAGGTAAACGCAGTCACCTTTCACCTCAAACGAAGCTACATTGTTCACAAAGCCCACACATTTCTTGCTCTTAACTGAAAAGAATTGTATGTTAGAGGACCTGTGTTTTGTATCAGTTTCAGAAACAGAGTTGAACTAGATATGGTCCGTGTGTAGGAAACACAGTTCTTTTGTTCTGAGCACACTCACGTTTCCCTCTGTATTAGAGACTCTAGAAAGCAAGAGCGTGCTTATGCTCTAAAGCAGAGTGTGTTTCATGGAAGAGAACTGTGCCTTGTGTTTCCCTTCAGAAACGGAGTTAAATGCCAGGCGTGTGTCTTCCTACAAGCAAGACTTCGTTTCAGGTAAACGCAGTCACTTTTCAGCTCAAGCGAACCTACATTGTTCACGAAGCTCACACGTTTCTCGCTCTTAAATGAAAAGCATTGGAAGTTAGACGACCTGTGGTTTGTATCAGTTTCAGAAACAGAGTTGAACTAGATATGGTCCGTGTGTGCAGGAAACACAGTTCTTTTGTTCTGCGCACACTCACGTTTCCCTCTGTATTAGAGACTCTAGAAAGCAAGAGCGTGCTTCTTGCTCTAAAGCAGAATGTGTTCCATGGATGAGGACTGTGCCGTGTGTTTCCCTTCAGAAACGGAGTTAAATGACAGGCTCTGTGTCTTTCTTCAAGCAAGACTTCGTTTCAGGTAAACACAGTGACTTTTCAGGTCAAACGAAGCTACATTGTTCACGAAGCTCACCCGTTTCTCGCTCTTAACTGAAAAGCATCGGAAGTTAGACGTCCTGTGGTTTGTATCAGTTTCAGATACAGAGTTGAACTAGATATGGTCCGTGTGTGTAGGAAACACAGTTCTTTTGTTCTGCGCACACTCACGTTTCCCTCTGTATTAGAGACTCTAGAAAGAAAGAGCATGCTTCTTGCTCTAAAGCAGAGTGTGTTTCATGGATGAGAACTGTGCCGTGTGTTTCCCTTCAGAAACGGAGTTAAATGCCAGGCGTGTGTCTTCCTACAAGCAAGACTTCGTTTCAGGTAAACGCAGTCACTTTTCAGCTCAAGCGAAGCTACATTGTTAACGAAGCTCACACGTTTCTCGCTCTTAACTGAAAAGCATTGGATGTTAGAGGACCTGTGGTTTGTATCAGTTTCAGAAACAGAGTTGAACTAGATATGGTCCGTGTGTGTAGGAAACACAGTTCTTTTGTTCTGAGCACACTCACGTTTCCCTCTTTATTATAGATTCTAGAAAGCAAGAGCATGCTTCTTGCTCTAAAGCAGAATGTGTTTCATGGATGAGGACTGTGCCGTGTGTTTCCCTTCAGAAACGGAGTTAAATGCCAGAAGTGTGTCTTCTTACAAGCAAAACTTCGTTTCAGGTAAACACAGTGACTTTTCACGTCAAACGAAGCTACATTGTTCACGAAGCTCACCCGTTTCTCGCTCTTAACTGAAAAGCATTGGAAGTTAGACGACCTGTGGTTTGTATCAGTTTCAGAAACAGAGTTGAACTAGATATGGTCCGTGTGTGCAGGAAACACAGTTCTTTTGTTCTGCGCACACTCACGTTTCCCTCTGTATTAGAGACTCTAGAAAGCAAGAGCGTGCTTCTTGCTCTAAAGCAGAATGTGTTCCATGGATGAGGACTGTGCCGTGTGTTTCCCTTCAGAAACGGAGTTAAATGACAGGCTCTGTGTCTTTCTTCAAGCAAGACTTCGTTTCAGGTAAACACAGTGACTTTTCACGTCAAACGAAGCTACATTGTTCACGAAGCTCACCCGTTTCTCGCTCTTAACTGAAAAGCATTGGAAGTTAGACGACCTGTGGTTTGTATCAGTTTCAGAAACAGAGTTGAACTAGATATGGTCCGTGTGTGCAGGAAACACAGTTCTTTTGTTCTGCGCACACTCACGTTTCCCTCTGTATTAGAGACTCTAGAAAGAAAGAGCGTGTTTCTTGCTCTAAAGCAGAATGTGTTCCATGGATGAGGACTGTGCCTTGTGTTTCCCTTCAGAAACGGAGTTAAATGACAGGCTCTGTGTCTTTCTTCAAGCAAGACTTCGTTTCAGGTAAACGCAGTCACCTTTCACCTCAAACGAAGCTACATTGTTCACAAAGCCCACACATTTCTTGCTCTTAACTGAAAAGAATTGTATGTTAGAGGACCTGTGTTTTGTATCAGTTTCAGAAACAGAGTTGAACTAGATATGGTCCGTGTGTAGGAAACACAGTTCTTTTGTTCTGAGCACACTCACGTTTCCCTCAGTATTAGAGACTCTAGAAAGCAAGAGCGTGCTTATGCTCTAAAGCAGAGTGTGTTTAATGGATGAGAACTGTGCCGTGTGTTTCCCTTCAGAAACAGAGTTAAATGCCAGGCGCATGTCTTCCTACAAGCAAGACTTCGTTTCAGGTAAACATAGTCACTTTTCAGCTCAAACGAAGCTACATTGTACACAAAGCTCACACGTTTCTCCCTCTTAACTGAAAAGCATTGGATGCTAGAGGACCTGTGGTTTGTATCAGTTTCAGAAACAGAGTTGAACAGGATGTGGTCCGTGTGTGTAGGAAACACAGTTCTTTTGTTCTGAGCACACTCACGTTTCCCTCTGTATTAGAGACTCTAGAAAGCAAGAGCATGCTTCTTGCTCTAAAGCAGAGTGTGTTACATGGATGAGAACTGTGCAGTGAGTTTCCCTTCAGAAACGGAGTTAAATGCCAGGCGTGTGTCTTCCTACAAGCAAGACTTCGTTTCAGGTAAACGCAGTCACTATTCAGCTCAAACGAAGCTACATTGTTCACAAAGCTCACACGTTTCGCCCTCTTAACTGAAAAGCATTGGATGTTAGAGGACCTGCGGTTTGTATCAGTTTCAGAAACAGAGTTGAACTAGATATGGTCCGTGTGTGTAGGAAACACAGTTCTTTTGTTCTGAGCACACTCACGTTTCCCTCTGTATTAGAGACTCTAGAAAGCAAAAGCATGCTTCTTGCTCTAAAGCAGAGTGTGTTTAATGGATGAGAACTGTGCCGTGTGTTTCCCTTCAGAAACGGAGTTAATACCAGAAGTGTGTCTTCCTACAAGCAAGACTTCGTTTCAGGTAAACGCAGTCACTTTTCAGCTCAAACGAAGCTACATTGTTCACGAAGCTCACACGTTTCTCGCTCTTAACTGAAAAGCATTGGATGTTAGAGGACCTGTGGTTTGTATCAGTTTCAGAAACAGAGTTGAACTAGATATGGTCTGTGTGTGTAGGAAACACAGTTCTTTTGTTCTGAGCACACTCACGTTTCCCTCTGTATTATAGATTCTAGAAAGCAAGAGCGTGCTTCTTGCTCTAAAGCAGAATGTGTTTCATGGATGAGGACTGTGCCGTGTGTTTCCCTTCAGAAACGGAGTTAAATGCCAGAAGTGTGTCTTCCTACAAGCAAAACTTCGTTTCAGGTAAACACAGTGACTTTTCACGTCAAACGAAGCTACATTGTTCACGAAGCTCACCCGTTTCTCGCTCTTAACTGAAAAGCATTGGAAGTTAGACGACCTGTGGTTTGTATCAGTTTCAGAAACAGAGTTGAACTAGATATGGTCCTTGTGTGTAGGAAACACACTTCTTTTGTTCTGCGCACACTCATGTTTCCCTCTGTATTAGAGACTCTAGAAAGCAAGAGCGTGCTTCTTGCTCTAAAGCAGAATATGTTCCATGGATGAGGACTGTGCCGTGTGTTTCCCTTCAGAAACGGAGTTAAATGACAGGCTCTGTGTCTTTCTTCAAGCAAGACTTCGTTTCAGGTAAACGCAGTCACCTTTCACCTCAAACGAAGCTACATTGTTCACAAAGCCCACACATTTCTTGCTCTTAACTGAAAAGAATTGTATGTTAGAGGACCTGTGTTTTGTATCATTTTCAGAAACAGAGTTGAACTAGATATGGTCCGTGTGTAGGAAACACAGTTCTTTTGTTCTGAGCACACTCACGTTTCCCTCTGTATTAGAGACTCTAGAAAGCAAGAGCGTGCTTATGCTCTAAAGCAGAGTGTGTTTAATGGATGAGAACTGTGCCGTGTGTTTCCCTTCAGAAACAGAGTTAAATGCCAGGCGCATGTCTTCCTACAAGCAAGACTTCGTTTCAGGTAAACATAGTCACTTTTCAGCTCAAACAAAGCTACATTGTACACAAAGCTCACACGTTTCTCCCTCTTAACTGAAAAGCATTGGATGCTAGAGGACCTGTGGTTTGTATCAGTTTCAGAAACAGAGTTGAACAGGATGTGGTCCGTGTGTGGAGGAAACACAGTTCTTTTGTTCTGAGCACACTCACGTTTCCCTCTGTATTAGAGACTCTAGAAAGCAAGAGCATGCTTCTTGCTCTAAAGCAGAGTGTGTTTCATGGATGAGAAATGTGCAGTGAGTTTCCCTTCAGAAACGGAGTTAAATGCCAGGCGTGTGTCTTCCTACAAGCAAGACTTCGTTTCAGGTAAACGCAGTCACTATTCAGCTCAAACGAAGCTACATTGTTCACAAAGCTCACACGTTTCGCCCTCTTAACTGAAAAGCATTGGATGTTAGAGGACCTGTGGTTTGTATCAGTTTCAGAAACAGAGTTGAACTAGATATGGTCCGTGTGTAGGAAACACAGTTCTTTTGTTCTGAGCACACTCACGTTTCCCTCTGGATTATAGATTCTAGAAAGCAAGAGCGTGCTTCTTGCTCTAAAGCAGAATGTGTTTCATGGATGAGGACTGTGCCGTGTGTTTCCCTTCAGAAACGGAGTTAAATGCCAGAAGTGTGTCTTCCTACAAGCAAAACTTCGTTTCAGGTAAACACAGTGACTTTTCACGTCAAACGAAGCTACATTGTTCACGAAGCTCACCCGTTTCTCGCTCTTAACTGAAAAGCATCGGAAGTTAGACGACCTGTGGTTTGTATCAGTTTCAGAAACAGAGTTGAACTAGATATGGTCTGTGTGTGTAGGAAACACAGTTCTTTTGTTCTGAGCACACTCACGTTTCCCTCTGGATTATAGATTCTAGAAAGCAAGAGCGTGCTTCTTGCTCTAAAGCAGAATGTGTTTCATGGATGAGGACTGTGCCGTGTGTTTCCCTTCAGAAACGGAGTTAAATGCCAGAAGTTTGTCTTCCTACAAGCAAAACTTCGTTTCAGGTAAACACAGTGACTTTTCACGTCAAACGAAGCTACATTGTTCACGAAGCTCACCCGTTTCTCGCTCTTAACTGAAAAGCATTGGAAGTTAGACGACCTGTGGTTTGTATCAGTTTCAGAAACAGAGTTGAACTAGATATGGTCCGTGTGTGTAGGAAACACACTTCTTTTGTTCTGCGCACACTCACGTTTCCCTCTGTATTAGAGACTCTAGAAAGCAAGAGCGTGCTTCTTGCTCTAAAGCAGAATATGTTCCATGGATGAGGACTGTGCCGTGTGTTTCCCTTCAGAAACGGAGTTAAATGACAGGCTCTGTGTCTTTCTTCAAGCAAGACTTCGTTTCAGGTAAACGCAGTCACCTTTCAACTCAAACGAAGCTACATTGTTCACAAAGCCCACACATTTCTTGCTCTTAACTGAAAAGAATTGTATGTTAGAGGACCTGTGTTTTGTATCATTTTCAGAAACAGAGTTGAACTAGATATGGTCCGTGTGTAGGAAACACAGTTCTTTTGTTCTGAGCACACTCACGTTTCCCTCTGTATTAGAGACTCTAGAAAGCAAGAGCGTGCTTATGCTCTAAAGCAGAGTGTGTTTTATGGATGAGAACTGTGCCGTGTGTTTCCCTTCAGAAACAGAGTTAAATGCCAGGCGCATGTCTTCCTACAAGCAAGACTTCGTTTCAGGTAAACATAGTCACTTTTCAGCTCAAACGAAGCTACATTGTACACAAAGCTCACACGTTTCTCCCTCTTAACTGAAAAGCATTGGATGCTAGAGGACCTGTGGTTTGTATCAGTTTCAGAAACAGAGTTGAACAGGATGTGGTCCGTGTGTGGAGGAAACACAGTTCTTTTGTTCTGAGCACACTCACGTTTCCCTCTGTATTAGAGACTCTAGAAAGCAAGAGCATGCTTCTTGCTCTAAAGCAGAGTGTGTTTCATGGATGAGAACTGTGCAGTGAGTTTCCCTTCAGAAACGGAGTTAAATGCCAGGCGTGTGTCTTCCTACAAGCAAGACTTCGTTTCAGGTAAACGCAGTCACTATTCAGCTCAAACGAAGCTACATTGTTCACAAAGCTCACACGTTTCGCCCTCTTAACTGAAAAGCATTGGATGTTAGAGGACCTGTGGTTTGTATCAGTTTCAGAAACAGAGTTGAACTAGATATGGTCCGTGTGTAGGAAACACAGTTCTTTTGTTCTGAGCACACTCACGTTTCCCTCTGGATTATAGATTCTAGAAAGCAAGAGCGTGCTTCTTGCTCTAAAGCAGAATGTGTTTCATGGATGAGGACTGTGCCATGTGTTTCCCTTCAGAAACGGAGTTAAATGCCAGAAGTGTGTCTTCCTACAAGCAAAACTTCGTTTCAGGTAAACACAGTGACTTTTCACGTCAAACGAAGCTACATTGTTCACGAAGCTCACCCGTTTCTCGCTCTTAACTGAAAAGCATCGGAAGTTAGACGACCTGTGGTTTGTATCAGTTTCAGAAACAGAGTTGAACTAGATATGGTCCGTGTGTGTAGGAAACACAGTTCTTTTGTTCTGCGCACACTCACGTTTCCCTCTGTATTAGAGACTCTAGAAAGAAAGAGCATGCTTCTTGCTCTAAAGCAGAGTGTGTTTCATGGATGAGAACTGTGCCGTGTGTTTCCCTTCAGAAACGGAGTTAAATGCCAGGCGTGTGTCTTCCTACAAGCAAGACTTCGTTTCAGGTAAACGCAGTCACTTTTCAGCTCAAGCGAAGCTACATTGTTCACGAAGCTCACACGTTTCTCGCTCTTAACTGAAAAGCATTGGATGTTAGAGGACCTGTGGTTTGTATCAGTTTCAGAAACAGAGTTGAACTAGATATGGTCCGTGTGTGTAGGAAACACAGTTCTTTTGTTCTGAGCACACTCACGTTTCCCTCTGTATTATAGATTCTAGAAAGCAAGAGCGTGCTTCTTGCTCTAAAGCAGAATGTGTTTCATGGATGAGGACTGTGCCGTGTGTTTCCCTTCAGAAACGGAGTTAAATGCCAGAAGTGTGTCTTCTTACAAGCAAAACTTCGTTTCAGGTAAACACAGTGACTTTTCACGTCAAACGAAGCTACATTGTTCACGAAGCTCACCCGTTTCTCGCTCTTAACTGAAAAGCATTGGAAGTTAGACGACCTGTGGTTTGTATCAGTTTCAGAAACAGAGTTGAACTAGATATGGTCCGTGTGTGCAGGAAACACAGTTCTTTTGTTCTGCGCACACTCACGTTTCCCTCTGTATTAGAGACTCTAGAAAGCAAGAGCGTGATTCTTGCTCTAAAGCAGAATGTGTTCCATGGATGAGGACTGTGCCGTGTGTTTCCCTTCAGAAACGGAGTTAAATGACAGGCTCTGTGTCTTTCTTCAAGCAAGACTTCGTTTCAGGTAAACACAGTGACTTTTCACGTCAAACGAAGCTACATTGTTCACGAAGCTCACCCGTTTCTCGCTCTTAACTGAAAAGCATCGGAAGTTAGACGTCCTCTGGTTTGTATCAGTTTCAGATACAGAGTTGAACTAGATATGGTCCGTGTGTGTAGGAAACACAGTTCTTTTGTTCTGCGCACACTCACGTTTCCCTCTGTATTAGAGACTCTAGAAAGAAAGAGCATGCTTCTTGCTCTAAAGCAGAGTGTGTTTCATGGATGAGAACTGTGCCGTGTGTTTCCCTTCAGAAACGGAGTTAAATGCCAGGCGTGTGTCTTCCTACAAGCAAGACTTCGTTTCAGGTAAACGCAGTCACTTTTCAGCTCAAGCGAAGCTACATTGTTAACGAAGCTCACACGTTTCTCGCTCTTAACTGAAAAGCATTGGATGTTAGAGGACCTGTGGTTTGTATCAGTTTCAGAAACAGAGTTGAACTAGATATGGTCCGTGTGTGTAGGAAACACAGTTCTTTTGTTCTGAGCACACTCACGTTTCCCTCTGTATTATAGATTCTAGAAAGCAAGAGCGTGCTTCTTGCTCTAAAGCAGAATGTGTTTCATGGATGAGGACTGTGCCGTGTGTTTCCCTTCAGAAACGGAGTTAAATGCCAGAAGTGTGTCTTCTTACAAGCAAAACTTCGTTTCAGGTAAACACAGTGACTTTTCACGTCAAACGAAGCTACATTGTTCACGAAGCTCACCCGTTCCTCGCTCTTAACTGAAAAGCATTGGAAGTTAGACGACCTGTGGTTTGTATCAGTTTCAGAAACAGAGTTGAACTAGATATGGTCCGTGTGTGCAGGAAACACAGTTCTTTTGTTCTGCGCACACTCACGTTTCCCTCTGTATTAGAGACTCTAGAAAGCAAGAGCGTGTTTCTTGCTCTAAAGCAGAATGTGTTCCATGGATGAGGACTGTGCCTTGTGTTTTCCTTCAGAAACGGAGTTAAATGACAGGCTCTGTGTCTTTCTTCAAGCAAGACTTCGTTTCAGGTAAACGCAGTCACCTTTCACCTCAAACGAAGCTACATTGTTCACAAAGCCCACACATTTCTTGCTCTTAACTGAAAAGAATTGTATGTTAGAGGACCTGTGTTTTGTATCAGTTTCAGAAACAGAGTTGAACTAGATATGGTCCGTGTGTAGGAAACACAGTTCTTTTGTTCTGAGCACACTCACGTTTCCCTCTGTATTAGAGACTCTAGAAAGCAAGAGCGTGCTTATGCTCTAAAGCAGAGTGTGTTTCATGGAAGAGAACTGTGCCTTGTGTTTCCCTTCAGAAACGGAGTTAAATGCCAGGCGTGTGTCTTCCTACAAGCAAGACTTCGTTTCAGGTAAACGCAGTCACTTTTCAGCTCAAGCGAACCTACATTGTTCACGAAGCTCACACGTTTCTCGCTCTTAAATGAAAAGCATTGGAAGTTAGACGACCTGTGGTTTGTATCAGTTTCAGAAACAGAGTTGAACTAGATATGGTCCGTGTGTGCAGGAAACACAGTTCTTTTGTTCTGCGCACACTCACGTTTCCCTCTGTATTAGAGACTCTAGAAAGCAAGAGCGTGCTTCTTGCTCTAAAGCAGAATGTGTTCCATGGATGAGGACTGTGCCGTGTGTTTCCCTTCAGAAACGGAGTTAAATGACAGGCTCTGTGTCTTTCTTCAAGCAAGACTTCGTTTCAGGTAAACACAGTGACTTTTCAGGTCAAACGAAGCTACATTGTTCACGAAGCTCACCCGTTTCTCGCTCTTAACTGAAAAGCATCGGAAGTTAGACGTCCTGTGGTTTGTATCAGTTTCAGATACAGAGTTGAACTAGATATGGTCCGTGTGTGTAGGAAACACAGTTCTTTTGTTCTGCGCACACTCACGTTTCCCTCTGTATTAGAGACTCTAGAAAGAAAGAGCATGCTTCTTGCTCTAAAGCAGAGTGTGTTTCATGGATGAGAACTGTGCCGTGTGTTTCCCTTCAGAAACGGAGTTAAATGCCAGGCGTGTGTCTTCCTACAAGCAAGACTTCGTTTCAGGTAAACGCAGTCACTTTTCAGCTCAAGCGAAGCTACATTGTTAACGAAGCTCACACGTTTCTCGCTCTTAACTGAAAAGCATTGGATGTTAGAGGACCTGTGGTTTGTATCAGTTTCAGAAACAGAGTTGAACTAGATATGGTCCGTGTGTGTAGGAAACACAGTTCTTTTGTTCTGAGCACACTCACGTTTCCCTCTTTATTATAGATTCTAGAAAGCAAGAGCATGCTTCTTGCTCTAAAGCAGAATGTGTTTCATGGATGAGGACTGTGCCGTGTGTTTCCCTTCAGAAACGGAGTTAAATGCCAGAAGTGTGTCTTCTTACAAGCAAAACTTCGTTTCAGGTAAACACAGTGACTTTTCACGTCAAACGAAGCTACATTGTTCACGAAGCTCACCCGTTTCTCGCTCTTAACTGAAAAGCATTGGAAGTTAGACGACCTGTGGTTTGTATCAGTTTCAGAAACAGAGTTGAACTAGATATGGTCCGTGTGTGCAGGAAACACAGTTCTTTTGTTCTGCGCACACTCACGTTTCCCTCTGTATTAGAGACTCTAGAAAGCAAGAGCGTGCTTCTTGCTCTAAAGCAGAATGTGTTCCATGGATGAGGACTGTGCCGTGTGTTTCCCTTCAGAAACGGAGTTAAATGACAGGCTCTGTGTCTTTCTTCAAGCAAGACTTCGTTTCAGGTAAACACAGTGACTTTTCACGTCAAACGAAGCTACATTGTTCACGAAGCTCACCCGTTTCTCGCTCTTAACTGAAAAGCATTGGAAGTTAGACGACCTGTGGTTTGTATCAGTTTCAGAAACAGAGTTGAACTAGATATGGTCCGTGTGTGCAGGAAACACAGTTCTTTTGTTCTGCGCACACTCACGTTTCCCTCTGTATTAGAGACTCTAGAAAGAAAGAGCGTGTTTCTTGCTCTAAAGCAGAATGTGTTCCATGGATGAGGACTGTGCCTTGTGTTTCCCTTCAGAAACGGAGTTAAATGACAGGCTCTGTGTCTTTCTTCAAGCAAGACTTCGTTTCAGGTAAACGCAGTCACCTTTCACCTCAAACGAAGCTACATTGTTCACAAAGCCCACACATTTCTTGCTCTTAACTGAAAAGAATTGTATGTTAGAGGACCTGTGTTTTGTATCAGTTTCAGAAACAGAGTTGAACTAGATATGGTCCGTGTGTAGGAAACACAGTTCTTTTGTTCTGAGCACACTCACGTTTCCCTCTGTATTAGAGACTCTAGAAAGCAAGAGCGTGCTTATGCTCTAAAGCAGAGTGTGTTTCATGGAAGAGAACTGTGCCTTGTGTTTCCCTTCAGAAACGGAGTTAAATGCCAGGCGTGTGTCTTCCTACAAGCAAGACTTCGTTTCAGGTAAACGCAGTCACTTTTCAGCTCAAGCGAACCTACATTGTTAACGAAGCTCACACGTTTCTCGCTCTTAAATGAAAAGCATTGGATGTTAGAGGACCTGTGGTTTGTATCAGTTTCAGAAACAGAGTTGAACTAGATATGGTCTGTGTTTAGGAAACACAGTTCTTTTGTTCTGAGCACACTCACGTTTCCCTCTGTATTATAGATTCTAGAAAGCAAGAGCGTGCTTCTTGCTCTAAAGCAGAATGTGTTTCATGGATGATGACTGTGCCGTGTGTTTCCCTTCAGAAACGGAGTTAATGCCAGAAGTGTGTCTTCCTACAAGCAAGACTTCGTTTCAGGTAAACACAGTCACTTTTCAGCTCAAACGAAGCTACATTGTTCACAAAGCTCACACGTTTCTCGCTCTTAACTGAAAAGTATTGGATGTTAGAGGACCTGTGGTTTGTATCAGTTTCAGAAGCAGAGTTGAACTAGATATGGTCCGTGTGTGTAGGAAACACAGTTCTTTTGTTCTGAGCACACTCACGTTTCCCTCTGTATTAGAGAATCTAGAAAGCAAGAGCGTGCTTCTTGCTCTAAAGCAGAATGTGTTTCATGGATGAGGACTGTGCCGTGTGTTTCCCTTCAGAAATGGAGTTAAATGCCAGAAGTGTGTCTTCCTACAAGCAAAACTTCGTTTCAGGTAAACACAGTGATTTTTCACGTCAAACGAAGATACATTGTTCACGAAGATCACCCGTTTCTCGCTCTTAACTGAAAAGCAATGGATGTTAGACGACCTGTGGTTTGTATCAGTTTCAGAAACAGAGTTGAACTAGATATGGTCCGTGTGTGTAGGAAACACAGTTCTTTTGTTCTGCGCACACTCATGTTTCCCTCTGTATTAGAGACTCTAGAAAGCAAGAGCGTGCTTATGCTCTAAAGCAGAGTGTGTTTAATGGATGAGAACTGTGCCGTGTGTTTCCCTTCAGAAACAGAGTTAAATGCCAGGTGCATGTCTTCCTACAAGCAAGACTTCGTTTCAGGTAAACGCAGTCACTTTTCAGCTCAAGCGAACCTACATTGTTAACGAAGCTCACACGTTTCTCGCTCTTAAATGAAAAGCATTGGATGTTAGAGGACCTGTGGTTTGTATCAGTTTCAGAAACAGAGTTGAACTAGATATGGTCCGTGTGTAGGAAACACAGTTCTTTGTTCTGAGCACACTCACGTTTCCCTCTGTATTAGAGACTCTAGAAAGCAAGAGCGTGCTTCTTGCTCTAAAGCAGAATGTGTTTCATGGATGAGAACTGGGCCGTGTGTTTCCCTTCAGAAACGGAGTTAAATGCCAGAAGTGTGTCTTCCCTCAAGCACGACTTCGTTTCAGGTAAATGCAGTCACTTTTCAGCTCAAACGAAGCTACATTTTTCACGAAGCTGACAAGTTTCTCTCTCTTAACTGAAAAGCATTGGATGTTAGAGGACCTGTGGTTTGTATCAGTTTCAGAAACAGAGTTGAACTAGATATGGTCTGTGTGTGTAGGAAACACAGTTCTTTTGTTCTGAGCACACTCACGTTTCCCTCTGTATTAGAGACTCTAGAATGCAAGAGCATGCTTCTTGCTCTAAAGCAGAATGTGTTTCATGGATGAGGACTGTGCCGTGTGTTTCCCTTCAGAAACGGAGTTAAATGACAGGCTCTGTGTATTTCTTCAAGCAAGACTTCGTTTCAGGTAAACGCAGTCACCTTTCACCTCAAACGAAGCTACATTGTTCACAAAGACCACACATTTCTTGCTCTTAACTGAAAAGAATTGTATGTTAGACGACCTGTGGTTTGTATCAGTTTCAGAAACAGAGTTGAACAAGATATGGTCCGTGTGTAGGAAACACAGTTCTTTTGTTCTGAGCACACTCACGTTTCCCTCTGTATTAGAGACTCTAGAAAGCAAGAGCGTGCTTATGCTCTAAAGCAGAGTGTGTTTAATGGATGAGAACTGTGCCGTGTGTTTCCCTTCAGAAACAGAGTTAAATGCCAGGCGCATGTCTTCCTACAAGCAAGACTTCGTTTCAGGTAAACATAGTCACTTTTCAGCTCAAACGAAGCTACATTGTACACAAAGCTCACACGTTTCTCCCTCTTAACTGAATAGCATTGGATGCTAGAGGACCTGTGGTTTGTATCAGTTTCAGAAACAGAGTTGAACAGGATGTGGTCCGTGTGTGGAGGAAACACAGTTCTTTTGTTCTGAGCACACTCACGTTTCCCTCTGTATTAGAGACTCTAGAAAGCAAGAGCATGCTTCTTGCTCTAAAGCAGAGTGTGTTTCATGGATGAGAACTGTGCAGTGAGTTTCCCTTCAGAAACGGAGTTAAATGCCAGGCGTGTGTCTTCCTACAAGCAAGACTTCGTTTCAGGTAAACCCAGTCACTATTCAGCTCAAACGAAGCTACATTGTTCACAAAACTCACACGTTTCGCCCTCTTAACTGAAAAGCATTGGATGTTAGAGGACCTGTGGTTTGTATCAGTTTCAGAAACAGAGTTGAACTAGATATGGTCCGTGTGTAGGAAACACAGTTCTTTGTTCTGAGCACACTCACGTTTCCCTCTGTATTAGAGACTCTAGAAAGCAAGAGCGTGCTTCTTGCTCTAAAGCAGAATGTGTTTCATGGATGAGAACTGTGCCGTGTGTTTCCCTTCAGACACGGAGTTAAATGCCAGAAGTGTGTCTTCCCTCAAGCACGACTTCGTTTCAGGTAAATGCAGTCACTTTTCATCTCAAACGAAGCTACATTTTTCACGAAGCTGACAAGTTTCTCTCTCTTAACTGAAAAGCATTGGATGTTAGAGGACCTGTGGTTTGTATCAGTTTCAGAAACAGAGTTGAACTAGATTTGGTCTGTGTGTGTAGGAAACACAGTTCTTTTGTTCTGAGCACACTCACGTTTCCCTCTGTATTAGAGACTCTAGAATGCAAGAGCATGCTTCTTGCTCTAAAGCAGAATGTGTTTCATGGATGAGGACTGTGCCGTGTGTTTCCCTTCAGAAACGGAGTTAAATGCCAGAAGTGTGTCTTCCTACAAGCAAAACTTCATTTCAGGTAAACACAGTGACTTTTCACGTCAAACGAAGCTACATTGTTCATGAAGATCACCCGTTTCTCGCTCTTAACTGAAAAGCATCAGAAGTTAGACGACCTGTGGTTTGTATCAGTTTCAGAAACAGAGTTGAACTAGATATGGTCCGTGTGTGTAGGAAACACAGTTCTTTTGTTCTGCGCACACTCACGTTTCCCTCTGTATTAGAGACTCTAGAAAGCAAGAGCGTGCTTCTTGCTCTAAAGCAGGTCGTGTTTCATGGATGAGAACTGTGCCGTGTGTTTCCCTTCAGAAACGGAGTTAATGCCAGAAGTGTGTCTTCCTACAAGCAAGACTTCGTTTCAGGTAAACGCAGTCACTTTTCAGCTCAAACGAAGCTACATTGTTCACAAAGCTCACACGTTTCTCGCTCTTAACTGAAAAGCATTGGATGTTAGAGGACCTGTGGTTTGTATCAGTTTCAGAAGCAGAGTTGAACTAGATATGGTCCGTGTGTGTAGGAAACACAGTTCTTTTGTTCTGAGCACACTCACGTTTCCCTCTGGATTAGAGATTCTAGAAAGCAAGAGCGTGCTTCTTGCTCTAAAGCAGAATGTGTTTCATGGATGAGGACTGTGCCGTGTGTTTCCCTTCAGAAATGGAGTTAAATGCCAGAAGTGTGTCTTCCTACAAGGAAAACTTCGTTTCAGGTAAACACAGTGATTTTTCACGTCAAACGAAGATACATTGTTCACGAAGATCACCCGTTTCTCGCTCTTAACTGAAAAGCATTGGATGTTAGACGACCTGTGGTTTGTATCAGTTTCAGAAACAGAGTTGAACTAGATATGGTCCGTGTGTGTGGGAAACACAGTTCTTTTGTTCTGCGCACACTCATGTTTCCCTCTGTATTAGAGACTCTAGAAAGCAAGAGCGTGCTTATGCTCTAAAGCAGAGTGTGTTTAATGGATGAGAACTGTGCCGTGTGTTTCCCTTCAGAAACAGAGTTAAATGCCAGGCGCATGTCTTCCTACAAGCAAGACTTCGTTTCAGGTAAACATAGTCACTTTTCAGCTCAAACGAAGCTACATTGTACACAAAGCTCACACGTTTCTCCATCTTAACTGAAAAGCATTGGATGCTAGAGGACCTGTGGTTTGTATCAGTTTCAGAAACAGAGTTGAACAGGATGTGGTCCGTGTGTGGAGGAAACACAGTTCTTTTGTTCTGAGCACACTCACGTTTCCCTCTGTATTAGAGACTCTAGAAAGCAAGAGCATGCTTCTTGCTCTAAAGCAGAGTGTGTTTCATGGATGAGAACTGTGCAGTGAGTTTCCCTTCAGAAACGGAGTTAAATGCCAGGCGTGTGTCTTCCTACAAGCAAGACTTCGTTTCAGGTAAACCCAGTCACTATTCAGCTCAAACGAAGCTACATTGTTCACAAAACTCACACGTTTCGCCCTCTTAACTGAAAAGCATTGGATGTTAGAGGACCTGTGGTTTGTATCAGTTTCAGAAACAGAGTTGAACTAGATATGGTCCGTGTGTAGGAAACACAGTTCTTTGTTCTGAGCACACTCACGTTTCCCTCTGTATTAGAGACTCTAGAAAGCAAGAGCGTGCTTCTTGCTCTAAAGCAGAATGTGTTTCATGGATGAGAACTGTGCCGTGTGTTTCCCTTCAGACACGGAGTTAAATGCCAGAAGTGTGTCTTCCCTCAAGCACGACTTCGTTTCAGGTAAATGCAGTCACTTTTCATCTCAAACGAAGCTACATTTTTCACGAAGCTGACAAGTTTCTCTCTCTTAACTGAAAAGCATTGGATGTTAGAGGACCTGTGGTTTGTATCAGTTTCAGAAACAGAGTTGAACTAGATTTGGTCTGTGTGTGTAGGAAACACAGTTCTTTTGTTCTGAGCACACTCACGTTTCCCTCTGTATTAGAGACTCTAGAATGCAAGAGCATGCTTCTTGCTCTAAAGCAGAATGTGTTTCATGGATGAGGACTGTGCCGTGTGTTTCCCTTCAGAAACGGAGTTAAATGCCAGAAGTGTGTCTTCCTACAAGCAAAACTTCATTTCAGGTAAACACAGTGACTTTTCACGTCAAACGAAGCTACATTGTTCATGAAGATCACCCGTTTCTCGCTCTTAACTGAAAAGCATCAGAAGTTAGACGACCTGTGGTTTGTATCAGTTTCAGAAACAGAGTTGAACTAGATATGGTCCGTGTGTGTAGGAAACACAGTTCTTTTGTTCTGCGCACACTCACGTTTCCCTCTGTATTAGAGACTCTAGAAAGCAAGAGCGTGCTTCTTGCTCTAAAGCAGAATGTGTTCCATGGATGAGGACTGTGCCGTGTGTTTCCCTTCAGAAACGGAGTTAAATGCCAGGCTCTGTGTTTTTCTTCAAGCAAGACTTCGTTTCAGGTAAACGCAGTCACTTTTCACCTCAAACGAAGCTACATTGTTCACAAAGCCCACACATTTCTCGCTCTTTACTGAAAAGAATTGTATGTTAGAGGACCTGTGTTTTGTATCAGTTTCAGAAACAGTGTTGAACTAGATATGGTCCGTGTGTAGGAAACACAGTTCTTTTGTTCTGAGCACACTCACGTTTCCCTCTGTATTAGAGACTCTAGAAATGAAGAGCGTGCTACTTGCTCTAAAGCAGAACGTGTTTCATGGATGAGAACTGTGCGGTGTGTTTCCCTTCAGAAACGGAGTTAATGCCTGAAGTGTGTCTTCCTACAAGCAAGAATCCTTTCAGGTAAACGCAGTCACTTTTCACTTCAAACGAAGCTACATTGTTCACGAAGCTCACACATTTCTCGCTCTTACCTAAAAAGCATTGGATGTTAGAGGACCTGTGGTTTGTATCAGTTTCAGAAACAGAGTTGAACTAGATATCGTCCGTGTGTGTAGGACACACAGATCTTTTGTTCTGAGCACACTCACGTTTCCCTCTGTATTAGAGACTCTAGAAAGCAAGAGCGTGCTTATGCTCTAAAGCAGAGTGTGTTTAATGGATGAGAACTGTGCCGTGTGTTTCCCTTCAGAAACAGAGTTAAATGCCAGGCGCTTGTCTTCCTACAAGCAAGACTTCGTTTCCAGTAAACACAGTCACTTTTCAGCTCAAACGAAGCTACATTGTTCACAAAGCTCACACGTTTCTCCCTCTAAACTGAAAAGCATTGGATGCTAGAGGACCTGTGGTTTGTATCAGTTTCAGAAACAGAGTTATACAGGATGTGGTCCGTGTGTGTAGGAAACACAGTCCTTTTGTTCTGAGCACACTCACGTTTCCCTCTGTATTAGAGACTCTAGAAAGTAAGAGCATGCTTCTTGCTCTAAAGCAGAGTGTGTTTCATGGATGAGAACTGTGCAGTGAGTTTCCCTTCAGAAACGGAGTTAAATGCCAGGCGTGTGTCTTCCTACAAGCAAGACTTCGTTTCAGGTAAACGCAGTCACTATTCAGCTCAAACGAAGCTACATTGTTAACAAAGCTCACACGTTTCGCCCTCTTAACTGAAAAGCACTGGATGTTAGAGGACCTGTGGTTTGTATCAGTTTCAGAAACAGAGTTGAACTAGATATGGTCCGTGTGTAGGAAACACAGTTCTTTTGTTCTGAGCACACTCACGTTTCCCTCTGTATTAGAGACTCTAGAAAGCAAGAGCGTGCTTCTTGCTGTAATGCAGAATGTGTTTCATGGATGAGAACTGTGCCTTGTGTTTCCCTTCAGAAACGGAGTTAAATGCCAGGCGTGTGTCTTCCTACAAGCAAGAATTCGTTTCAGGTAAACGCAGTCACTTTTTAGCTCAAGCGAAGCTACATTGTTAACGAAGCTCACACGTTTCTCGCTCTTAACTGAAAAGCATTGGATGTTAGAGGACCTGTGGTTTGTATCAGTTTCAGAAACAGAGTTGAACTAGATATGGTCCGTGTGTGTAGGAAACACAGTTCTTTTGTTCTGAGCACACTCACGTTTCCCTCTGTATTATAGATTCTAGAAAGCAAGAGCGTGCTTCTTGCTCTAAAGCAGAATGTGTTTCATGGATGAGGACTGTGCCGTGTGTTTCCCTTCAGAAACGGAGTTAAATGCCAGAAGTGTGTCTTCTTACAAGCAAAACTTCGTTTCAGGTAAACACAGTGACTTTTCACGTCAAACGAAGCTACATTGTTCACGAAGCTCACCCGTTTCTCGCCCTTAACTGAAAAGCATTGGAAGTTAGACGACCTGTGGTTTGTATCAGTTTCAGAAACAGAGTTGAACTAGATATGGTCCGTGTGTGTAGGAAACACAGTTCTTTTGTTCTGAGCACACTCACGTTTCCCTCTGTATTAGAGACTCTAGAAAGCAAGAGCGTGCTTCTTGCTCTAACGCAGAATGTGTTCCATGGATGAGGACTGTGCCCTGTGTTTCCCTTCAGAAACGGAGTTAAATGACAGGCTCTGTGTCTTTCTTCAAGCAAGACTTCGTTTCAGGTAAACGCAGTCACCTTTCACCTCAAACGAAGCTACATTGTTCACAAAGCCCACACATTTCTCGCTCTTAACTGAAAAGAATTGTATGTTAGAGGACCTGTGTTTTGTATCAGTTTCAGAAACAGAGTTGAACTAGATATGGTCCGTGTGTAGGAAACACAGTTCTTTTGTTCTGAGCACACTCACGTTTCCCTCTTTATTAGAGACTCTAGAAAGCAAAAGCGTGCTTCTTGCTCTAAAGCAGGTCGTGTTTCATGGATGAGAACTGTGCCGTGTGTTTCCCTTCAGAAACGGAGTTAATGCCAGAAGTGTGTCTTCCTACAAGCAAGACTTCGTTTCAGGTAATCGCAGTCACTTTTCAGCTCAAAGGAAGCTACATTGTTCACAAAGCTCACACGTTTCTCGCTCTTAACTGAAAAGCATTGGATGTTAGAGGACCTGTGGTTTGTATCAGTTTCAGAAACAGAGTTGAACTAGATATGGTCTGTGTGTGTAGGAAACACAGTTCTTTTGTTCTGAGCACACTCACGTTTCCCTCTGGATTATAGATTCTAGAAAGCAAGAGCGTGCTTCTTGCTCTAAAGCAGAATGTGTTTCATGGATGAGGACTGTGCCGTGTGTTTCCCTTCAGAAACGGAGTTAAATGCCAGAAGTGTGTCTTCCTACAAGCAAAACTTCGTTTCAGGTAAACACAGTGACTTTTCACGTCAAACGAAGCTACATTGTTCACGAAGCTCACCCGTTTCTCGCTCTTAACTGAAAAGCATTGGAAGTTAGACGACCTGTGGTTTGTATCAGTTTCAGAAACATAGTTGAACTAGATATGGTCCGTGTGTGTAGGAAACACAGTTCTTTTGTTCTGCGCACACTCACGTTTCCCTCTGTATTAGAGACTCTAGAAAGAAAGAGCATGCTTCTTGCTCTAAATCAGAGTGTGTTTCATGGATGAGAACTGTGCCGTGTGTTTCCCTTCAGAAACGGAGTTAAATGCCAGGCGTGTGTCTTCCTACAAGCAAGACTTCGTTTCAGGTAAACGCAGTCACTTTTTAGCTCAAGCGAAGCTACATTGTTAACGAAGCTCACACGTTTCTCGCTCTTAACTGAAAAGCTTTGGATGTTAGAGGACCTGTGGTTTGTATCAGTTTCAGAAACAGAGTTGAACTAGATATGGTCCGTGTGTGTAGGAAACACAGTTCTTTTGTTCTGAGCACACTCACGTTTCCCTCTGTATTATAGATTCTAGAAAGCAAGAGCGTGCTTCTTGCTCTAAAGCAGAATGTGTTTCATGGATGAGGACTGTGCCGTGTGTTTCCCTTCAGAAACGGAGTTAAATGCCAGAAGTGTGTCTTCTTACAAGCAAAACTTCGTTTCAGGTAAACACAGTGACTTTTCACGTCAAACGAAGCTACATTGTTCATGAAGCTCACCCGTTTCTCGCTCTTAACTGAAAAGCATCGGAAGTTAGACGACCTGTGGTTTGGATCAGTTTCAGAAACAGAGTTGAACTAGATATGGTCCGTGTGTGTAGGAAACACAGCTCTTTTGTTCTGAGCACACTCACGTTTCCCTCTGTATTAGAGACTCTAGAAAGCAAGAGCGTGCTTCTTGCTCTAAAGCAGAATGTGTTCCATGGATGAGGACTGTGCCCTGTGTTTCCCTTCAGAAACGGAGGTAAATGACAGGCTCTGTGTCTTTCTTCAAGCAAGACTTCGTTTCAGGTAAACGCAGTCACCTTTCACCTCAAACGAAGCTACATTGTTCACAAAGCCCACACGTTTCTCGCTATTAACTGAAAAGAATTTTATGTTAGAGGACCTGTGTTTTGTATCAGTATCAGAAACAGAGTTGAACTAGATATGGTCCGTGTGAAGGAAACTCAGTTCTTTTGTTCTGAGCACACTCACGTTTCCCTCTGTATTAGAGACTCTAGAAAGCAAAAGCGTGCTTCTTGCTGTAATGCAGAATGTGTTTCATGGATGAGAACTGTGCCGTGTGTTTCCCTTCAGAAACGGAGTTAAATGCCAGGCGTGTGTCTTCCTACAAGCAAGACTTCGTTTCAGGTAAACGCAGTCACTTTTTAGCTCAAGGGAAGCTACATTTTTAACGAAGCTCACACGTTTCTCGCTCTTAAATGAAAAGCATTGGATGTTAGAGGACCTGTGGTTTGTATCAGTTTCAGAAACAGAGTTGAACTAGATATGGTCTGTGTGTGTAGGAAACACAGTTCTTTTGTTCTGAGCACACTCACGTTTCCCTCTGTATTATAGATTCTAGAAAGCAAGAGCGTGCTTCTTGCTCTAAAGCAGAATGTGTTTCATGGATGAGGACTGTGCCGTGTGTTTCCATTCAGAAACGGAGTTAAATGCCAGAAGTGTGTCTTCCTACAAGCAAAACTTCGTTTCAGGTAAACACAGTGACTTTTCACGTCAAACGAAGCTACATTGTTCACGAAGCTCACCCGTTTCTCGCTCTTAACTGAAAAGCATTGGAATTTAGACGACCTGTGGTTTGTATCAGTTTCAGAAACAGAGTTGAACTAGATATGGTCCGTGTGTATAGGAAACACAGTTCTTTTGTTCTGCACACACTCACGTTTCCCTCTGTATTAGAGACTCTAGAAAGCAAGAGCGTGCTTCTTGCTCTAAAGCAGAATGTGTTCCATGGATGAGGACTGTGCCGTGTGTTTCCCTTCAGAAACGGAGTTAAATGACAGGCTCTGTGTCTTTCTTCAAGCAAGACTTCGTTTCAGGTAAACGCAGTCACCTTTCACCTCAAACCAAGCTACATTGTTCACAAAGCCCACACATTTCTCGCTGTTAACTGAAAAGAATTGTATGTTAGAGGACCTGTGTTTTGTATCAGTTTCAGAAACAGAGTTGAACTAGATATGGTCCGTGTGTAGGACACACAGATCTTTTGTTCTGAGCACACTCACGTTTCCCTCTGTATTAGAGACTCTAGAAAGCAAGAGCGTGCTTATGCTCTAAAGCAGAGTGTGTTTAATGGATGAGAACTGTGCCGTGTGTTTCCCTTCAGAAACAGAGTTAAATGCCAGGCGCATGTCTTCCTACTAGCAAGACTTCGTTTCAAGTAAACGCAGTCACTTTTCAGCCCAAACGAAGCTACATTGTTCACAAAGCTCACACGTTTCTCCCTCTTAACTGAAAAGCATTGGATGCTAGAGGACCTGTGGTTTGTATCAGTTTCAGAAACAGAGTTGAACTAGATATGGTCTGTGTGTGTAGGAAACACAGTTCTTTTGTTCTGAGCACACTCACGTTTCCCTCTGTATTAGAGACTCTAGAATGCAAGAGCATGCTTCTTGCTCTAAAGCAGAATGTGTTTCATGGATGAGGACTGTGCCGTGTGTTTCCCTTCAGAAACGGAGTTAAATGACAGGCTCTGTGTATTTCTTCAAGCAAGACTTCGTTTCAGGTAAACGCAGTCACCTTTCACCTCAAACGAAGCTACATTGTTCACAAAGACCACACATTTCTTGCTCTTAACTGAAAAGAATTGTATGTTAGACGACCTGTGGTTTGTATCAGTTTCAGAAACAGAGTTTAACAAGATATGGTCCGTGTGTAGGAAACACAGTTCTTTTGTTCTGAGCACACTCACGTTTCCCTCTGTATTAGAGACTCTAGAAAGCAAGACCGTGCTTCTTGCTCTAAAGCAGAATGTGTTCCATGGATGAGGCCTTTGCTGTGTGTTTCCCTTCAGAAACGGAGTTAAATGACAGGCTCTGTGTCTATCTTCAAGCAAGACTTCGTTTCAGGTAAACGCAGTCACCTTTCACCTCAAACGAAGCTACATTGTTCACAAAGCCCACACATTTCTCGCTCTTAACTGAAAAGAATTGTATGTTAGAGGACCTGTGTTTTGTATCAGTTTCAGAAACAGAGTTGAACTAGATATGGTCCGTGTGTGTGGGAAACACAGTTCTTTTGTTCTGCGCACACTCATGTTTCCCTCTGTATTAGAGACTCTAGAAAGCAAGAGCGTGCTTATGCTCTAAAGCAGAGTGTGTTTAATGGATGAGAACTGTGCCGTGTGTTTCCCTTCAGAAACAGAGTTAAATGCCAGGCGCATGTCTTCCTACAAGCAAGACTTCGTTTCAGGTAAACATAGTCACTTTTCAGCTCAAACGAAGCTACATTGTACACAAAGCTCACACGTTTCTCCCTCTTAACTGAAAAGCATTGGATGCTAGAGGACCTGTGGTTTGTATCAGTTTCAGAAACAGAGTTGAACAGGATGTGGTCCGTGTGTGGAGGAAACACAGTTCTTTTGTTCTGAGCACACTCACGTTTCCCTCTGTATTAGAGACTCTAGAAAGCAAGAGCATGCTTCTTGCTCTAAAGCAGAGTGTGTTTCATGGATGAGAACTGTGCAGTGAGTTTCCCTTCAGAAACGGAGTTAAATGCCAGGCGTGTGTCTTCCTACAAGCAAGACTTCGTTTCAGGTAAACCCAGTCACTATTCAGCTCAAACGAAGCTACATTGTTCACAAAACTCACACGTTTCGCCCTCTTAACTGAAAAGCATTGGATGTTAGAGGACCTGTGGTTTGTATCAGTTTCAGAAACAGAGTTGAACTAGATATGGTCCGTGTGTAGGAAACACAGTTCTTTGTTCTGAGCACACTCACGTTTCCCTCTGTATTAGAGACTCTAGAAAGCAAGAGCGTGCTTCTTGCTCTAAAGCAGAATGTGTTTCATGGATGAGAACTGTGCCGTGTGTTTCCCTTCAGACACGGAGTTAAATGCCAGAAGTGTGTCTTCCCTCAAGCACGACTTCGTTTCAGGTAAATGCAGTCACTTTTCATCTCAAACGAAGCTACATTTTTCACGAAGCTGACAAGTTTCTCTCTCTTAACTGAAAAGCATTGGATGTTAGAGGACCTGTGGTTTGTATCAGTTTCAGAAACAGAGTTGAACTAGATTTGGTCTGTGTGTGTAGGAAACACAGTTCTTTTGTTCTGAGCACACTCACGTTTCCCTCTGTATTAGAGACTCTAGAATGCAAGAGCATGCTTCTTGCTCTAAAGCAGAATGTGTTTCATGGATGAGGACTGTGCCGTGTGTTTCCCTTCAGAAACGGAGTTAAATGCCAGAAGTGTGTCTTCCTACAAGCAAAACTTCATTTCAGGTAAACACAGTGACTTTTCACGTCAAACGAAGCTACATTGTTCATGAAGATCACCCGTTTCTCGCTCTTAACTGAAAAGCATCAGAAGTTAGACGACCTGTGGTTTGTATCAGTTTCAGAAACAGAGTTGAACTAGATATGGTCCGTGTGTGTAGGAAACACAGTTCTTTTGTTCTGCGCACACTCACGTTTCCCTCTGTATTAGAGACTCTAGAAAGCAAGAGCGTGCTTCTTGCTCTAAAGCAGGTCGTGTTTCATGGATGAGAACTGTGCCGTGTGTTTCCCTTCAGAAACGGAGTTAATGCCAGAAGTGTGTCTTCCTACAAGCAAGACTTCGTTTCAGGTAAACGCAGTCACTTTTCAGCTCAAACGAAGCTACATTGTTCACAAAGCTCACACGTTTCTCGCTCTTAACTGAAAAGCATTGGATGTTAGAGGACCTGTGGTTTGTATCAGTTTCAGAAGCAGAGTTGAACTAGATATGGTCCGTGTGTGTAGGAAACACAGTTCTTTTGTTCTGAGCACACTCACGTTTCCCTCTGGATTAGAGATTCTAGAAAGCAAGAGCGTGCTTCTTGCTCTAAAGCAGAATGTGTTTCATGGATGAGGACTGTGCCGTGTGTTTCCCTTCAGAAATGGAGTTAAATGCCAGAAGTGTGTCTTCCTACAAGGAAAACTTCGTTTCAGGTAAACACAGTGATTTTTCACGTCAAACGAAGATACATTGTTCACGAAGATCACCCGTTTCTCGCTCTTAACTGAAAAGCATTGGATGTTAGACGACCTGTGGTTTGTATCAGTTTCAGAAACAGAGTTGAACTAGATATGGTCCGTGTGTGTGGGAAACACAGTTCTTTTGTTCTGCGCACACTCATGTTTCCCTCTGTATTAGAGACTCTAGAAAGCAAGAGCGTGCTTATGCTCTAAAGCAGAGTGTGTTTAATGGATGAGAACTGTGCCGTGTGTTTCCCTTCAGAAACAGAGTTAAATGCCAGGCGCATGTCTTCCTACAAGCAAGACTTCGTTTCAGGTAAACATAGTCACTTTTCAGCTCAAACGAAGCTACATTGTACACAAAGCTCACACGTTTCTCCATCTTAACTGAAAAGCATTGGATGCTAGAGGACCTGTGGTTTGTATCAGTTTCAGAAACAGAGTTGAACAGGATGTGGTCCGTGTGTGGAGGAAACACAGTTCTTTTGTTCTGAGCACACTCACGTTTCCCTCTGTATTAGAGACTCTAGAAAGCAAGAGCATGCTTCTTGCTCTAAAGCAGAGTGTGTTTCATGGATGAGAACTGTGCAGTGAGTTTCCCTTCAGAAACGGAGTTAAATGCCAGGCGTGTGTCTTCCTACAAGCAAGACTTCGTTTCAGGTAAACCCAGTCACTATTCAGCTCAAACGAAGCTACATTGTTCACAAAACTCACACGTTTCGCCCTCTTAACTGAAAAGCATTGGATGTTAGAGGACCTGTGGTTTGTATCAGTTTCAGAAACAGAGTTGAACTAGATATGGTCCGTGTGTAGGAAACACAGTTCTTTGTTCTGAGCACACTCACGTTTCCCTCTGTATTAGAGACTCTAGAAAGCAAGAGCGTGCTTCTTGCTCTAAAGCAGAATGTGTTTCATGGATGAGAACTGTGCCGTGTGTTTCCCTTCAGACACGGAGTTAAATGCCAGAAGTGTGTCTTCCCTCAAGCACGACTTCGTTTCAGGTAAATGCAGTCACTTTTCATCTCAAACGAAGCTACATTTTTCACGAAGCTGACAAGTTTCTCTCTCTTAACTGAAAAGCATTGGATGTTAGAGGACCTGTGGTTTGTATCAGTTTCAGAAACAGAGTTGAACTAGATTTGGTCTGTGTGTGTAGGAAACACAGTTCTTTTGTTCTGAGCACACTCACGTTTCCCTCTGTATTAGAGACTCTAGAATGCAAGAGCATGCTTCTTGCTCTAAAGCAGAATGTGTTTCATGGATGAGGACTGTGCCGTGTGTTTCCCTTCAGAAACGGAGTTAAATGCCAGAAGTGTGTCTTCCTACAAGCAAAACTTCATTTCAGGTAAACACAGTGACTTTTCACGTCAAACGAAGCTACATTGTTCATGAAGATCACCCGTTTCTCGCTCTTAACTGAAAAGCATCAGAAGTTAGACGACCTGTGGTTTGTATCAGTTTCAGAAACAGAGTTGAACTAGATATGGTCCGTGTGTGTAGGAAACACAGTTCTTTTGTTCTGCGCACACTCACGTTTCCCTCTGTATTAGAGACTCTAGAAAGCAAGAGCGTGCTTTTTGCTCTAAAGCAGAATGTGTTCCATGGATGAGGACTGTGCCGTGTGTTTCCCTTCAGAAACGGAGTTAAATGCCAGGCTCTGTGTTTTTCTTCAAGCAAGACTTCGTTTCAGGTAAACGCAGTCACTTTTCACCTCAAACGAAGCTACATTGTTCACAAAGCCCACACATTTCTCGCTCTTTACTGAAAAGAATTGTATGTTAGAGGACCTGTGTTTTGTATCAGTTTCAGAAACAGTGTTGAACTAGATATGGTCCGTGTGTAGGAAACACAGTTCTTTTGTTCTGAGCACACTCACGTTTCCCTCTGTATTAGAGACTCTAGAAATGAAGAGCGTGCTACTTGCTCTAAAGCAGAACGTGTTTCATGGATGAGAACTGTGCGGTGTGTTTCCCTTCAGAAACGGAGTTAATGCCTGAAGTGTGTCTTCCTACAAGCAAGAATCCTTTCAGGTAAACGCAGTCACTTTTCACTTCAAACGAAGCTACATTGTTCACGAAGCTCACACATTTCTCGCTCTTACCTAAAAAGCATTGGATGTTAGAGGACCTGTGGTTTGTATCAGTTTCAGAAACAGAGTTGAACTAGATATCGTCCGTGTGTGTAGGACACACAGATCTTTTGTTCTGAGCACACTCACGTTTCCCTCTGTATTAGAGACTCTAGAAAGCAAGAGCGTGCTTATGCTCTAAAGCAGAGTGTGTTTAATGGATGAGAACTGTGCCGTGTGTTTCCCTTCAGAAACAGAGTTAAATGCCAGGCGCTTGTCTTCCTACAAGCAAGACTTCGTTTCAAGTAAACACAGTCACTTTTCAGCTCAAACGAAGCTACATTGTTCACAAAGCTCACACGTTTCTCCCTCTAAACTGAAAAGCATTGGATGCTAGAGGACCTGTGGTTTGTATCAGTTTCAGAAACAGAGTTATACAGGATGTGGTCCGTGTGTGTAGGAAACACAGTCCTTTTGTTCTGAGCACACTCACGTTTCCCTCTGTATTAGAGACTCTAGAAAGTAAGAGCATGCTTCTTGCTCTAAAGCAGAGTGTGTTTCATGGATGAGAACTGTGCAGTGAGTTTCCCTTCAGAAACGGAGTTAAATGCCAGGCGTGTGTCTTCCTACAAGCAAGACTTCGTTTCAGGTAAACGCAGTCACTATTCAGCTCAAACGAAGCTACATTGTTAACAAAGCTCACACGTTTCGCCCTCTTAACTGAAAAGCACTGGATGTTAGAGGACCTGTGGTTTGTATCAGTTTCAGAAACAGAGTTGAACTAGATATGGTCCGTGTGTAGGAAACACAGTTCTTTTGTTCTGAGCACACTCACGTTTCCCTCTGTATTAGAGACTCTAGAAAGCAAGAGCGTGCTTCTTGCTGTAATGCAGAATGTGTTTCATGGATGAGAACTGTGCCTTGTGTTTCCCTTCAGAAACGGAGTTAAATGCCAGGCGTGTGTCTTCCTACAAGCAAGAATTCGTTTCAGGTAAACGCAGTCACTTTTTAGCTCAAGCGAAGCTACATTGTTAACGAAGCTCACACGTTTCTCGCTCTTAACTGAAAAGCATTGGATGTTAGAGGACCTGTGGTTTGTATCAGTTTCAGAAACAGAGTTGAACTAGATATGGTCCGTGTGTGTAGGAAACACAGTTCTTTTGTTCTGAGCACACTCACGTTTCCCTCTGTATTATAGATTCTAGAAAGCAAGAGCGTGCTTCTTGCTCTAAAGCAGAATGTGTTTCATGGATGAGGACTGTGCCGTGTGTTTCCCTTCAGAAACGGAGTTAAATGCCAGAAGTGTGTCTTCTTACAAGCAAAACTTCGTTTCAGGTAAACACAGTGACTTTTCACGTCAAACGAAGCTACATTGTTCACGAAGCTCACCCGTTTCTCGCCCTTAACTGAAAAGCATTGGAAGTTAGACGACCTGTGGTTTGTATCAGTTTCAGAAACAGAGTTGAACTAGATATGGTCCGTGTGTGTAGGAAACACAGTTCTTTTGTTCTGAGCACACTCACGTTTCCCTCTGTATTAGAGACTCTAGAAAGCAAGAGCGTGCTTCTTGCTCTAACGCAGAATGTGTTCCATGGATGAGGACTGTGCCCTGTGTTTCCCTTCAGAAACGGAGTTAAATGACAGGCTCTGTGTCTTTCTTCAAGCAAGACTTCGTTTCAGGTAAACGCAGTCACCTTTCACCTCAAACGAAGCTACATTGTTCACAAAGCCCACACATTTCTCGCTCTTAAATGAAAAGAATTGTATGTTAGAGGACCTGTGTTTTGTATCAGTTTCAGAAACAGAGTTGAACTAGATATGGTCCGTGTGTAGGAAACACAGTTCTTTTGTTCTGAGCACACTCACGTTTCCCTCTTTATTAGAGACTCTAGAAAGCAAAAGCGTGCTTCTTGCTCTAAAGCAGGTCGTGTTTCATGGATGAGAACTGTGCCGTGTGTTTCCCTTCAGAAACGGAGTTAATGCCAGAAGTGTGTCTTCCTACAAGCAAGACTTCGTTTCAGGTAATCGCAGTCACTTTTCAGCTCAAAGGAAGCTACATTGTTCACAAAGCTCACACGTTTCTCGCTCTTAACTGAAAAGCATTGGATGTTAGAGGACCTGTGGTTTGTATCAGTTTCAGAAACAGAGTTGAACTAGATATGGTCTGTGTGTGTAGGAAACACAGTTCTTTTGTTCTGAGCACACTCACGTTTCCCTCTGGATTATAGATTCTAGAAAGCAAGAGCGTGCTTCTTGCTCTAAAGCAGAATGTGTTTCATGGATGAGGACTGTGCCGTGTGTTTCCCTTCAGAAACGGAGTTAAATGCCAGAAGTGTGTCTTCCTACAAGCAAAACTTCGTTTCAGGTAAACACAGTGACTTTTCACGTCAAACGAAGCTACATTGTTCACGAAGCTCACCCGTTTCTCGCTCTTAACTGAAAAGCATTGGAAGTTAGACGACCTGTGGTTTGTATCAGTTTCAGAAACATAGTTGAACTAGATATGGTCCGTGTGTGTAGGAAACACAGTTCTTTTGTTCTGCGCACACTCACGTTTCCCTCTGTATTAGAGACTCTAGAAAGAAAGAGCATGCTTCTTGCTCTAAATCAGAGTGTGTTTCATGGATGAGAACTGTGCCGTGTGTTTCCCTTCAGAAACGGAGTTAAATGCCAGGCGTGTGTCTTCCTACAAGCAAGACTTCGTTTCAGGTAAACGCAGTCACTTTTTAGCTCAAGCGAAGCTACATTGTTAACGAAGCTCACACGTTTCTCGCTCTTAACTGAAAAGCTTTGGATGTTAGAGGACCTGTGGTTTGTATCAGTTTCAGAAACAGAGTTGAACTAGATATGGTCCGTGTGTGTAGGAAACACAGTTCTTTTGTTCTGAGCACACTCACGTTTCCCTCTGTATTATAGATTCTAGAAAGCAAGAGCGTGCTTCTTGCTCTAAAGCAGAATGTGTTTCATGGATGAGGACTGTGCCGTGTGTTTCCCTTCAGAAACGGAGTTAAATGCCAGAAGTGTGTCTTCTTACAAGCAAAACTTCGTTTCAGGTAAACACAGTGACTTTTCACGTCAAACGAAGCTACATTGTTCATGAAGCTCACCCGTTTCTCGCTCTTAACTGAAAAGCATCGGAAGTTAGACGACCTGTGGTTTGGATCAGTTTCAGAAACAGAGTTGAACTAGATATGGTCCGTGTGTGTAGGAAACACAGCTCTTTTGTTCTGAGCACACTCACGTTTCCCTCTGTATTAGAGACTCTAGAAAGCAAGAGCGTGCTTCTTGCTCTAAAGCAGAATGTGTTCCATGGATGAGGACTGTGCCCTGTGTTTCCCTTCAGAAACGGAGGTAAATGACAGGCTCTGTGTCTTTCTTCAAGCAAGACTTCGTTTCAGGTAAACGCAGTCACCTTTCACCTCAAACGAAGCTACATTGTTCACAAAGCCCACACGTTTCTCGCTATTAACTGAAAAGAATTTTATGTTAGAGGACCTGTGTTTTGTATCAGTATCAGAAACAGAGTTGAACTAGATATGGTCCGTGTGAAGGAAACTCAGTTCTTTTGTTCTGAGCACACTCACGTTTCCCTCTGTATTAGAGACTCTAGAAAGCAAAAGCGTGCTTCTTGCTGTAATGCAGAATGTGTTTCATGGATGAGAACTGTGCCGTGTGTTTCCCTTCAGAAACGGAGTTAAATGCCAGGCGTGTGTCTTCCTACAAGCAAGACTTCGTTTCAGGTAAACGCAGTCACTTTTTAGCTCAAGGGAAGCTACATTTTTAACGAAGCTCACACGTTTCTCGCTCTTAAATGAAAAGCATTGGATGTTAGAGGACCTGTGGTTTGTATCAGTTTCAGAAACAGAGTTGAACTAGATATGGTCTGTGTGTGTAGGAAACACAGTTCTTTTGTTCTGAGCACACTCACGTTTCCCTCTGTATTATAGATTCTAGAAAGCAAGAGCGTGCTTCTTGCTCTAAAGCAGAATGTGTTTCATGGATGAGGACTGTGCCGTGTGTTTCCATTCAGAAACGGAGTTAAATGCCAGAAGTGTGTCTTCCTACAAGCAAAACTTCGTTTCAGGTAAACACAGTGACTTTTCACGTCAAACGAAGCTACATTGTTCACGAAGCTCACCCGTTTCTCGCTCTTAAGTGAAAAGCATTGGAATTTAGACGACCTGTGGTTTGTATCAGTTTCAGAAACAGAGTTGAACTAGATATGGTCCGTGTGTATAGGAAACACAGTTCTTTTGTTCTGCACACACTCACGTTTCCCTCTGTATTAGAGACTCTAGAAAGCAAGAGCGTGCTTCTTGCTCTAAAGCAGAATGTGTTCCATGGATGAGGACTGTGCCGTGTGTTTCCCTTCAGAAACGGAGTTAAATGACAGGCTCTGTGTCTTTCTTCAAGCAAGACTTCGTTTCAGGTAAACGCAGTCACCTTTCACCTCAAACCAAGCTACATTGTTCACAAAGCCCACACATTTCTCGCTGTTAACTGAAAAGAATTGTATGTTAGAGGACCTGTGTTTTGTATCAGTTTCAGAAACAGAGTTGAACTAGATATGGTCCGTGTGTAGGACACACAGATCTTTTGTTCTGAGCACACTCACGTTTCCCTCTGTATTAGAGACTCTAGAAAGCAAGAGCGTGCTTATGCTCTAAAGCAGAGTGTGTTTAATGGATGAGAACTGTGCCGTGTGTTTCCCTTCAGAAACAGAGTTAAATGCCAGGCGCATGTCTTCCTACTAGCAAGACTTCGTTTCAAGTAAACGCAGTCACTTTTCAGCCCAAACGAAGCTACATTGTTCACAAAGCTCACACGTTTCTCCCTCTTAACTGAAAAGCATTGGATGCTAGAGGACCTGTGGTTTGTATCAGTTTCAGAAACAGAGTTGAACTAGATATGGTCCGTGTGTAGGAAACACAGTTCTTTTGTTCTGAGCACACTCACGTTTCCCTCTGTATTAGAGACTCTAGAAAGCAAGAGCATGCTTCTTGCTCTAAAGCAGATTGTGTTTCATGGATGAGAACTGTGCCGTGTGTTTCCCTTCAGAAACGGAGTTAAATGACAGGCTCTGTGCCTTCCTACAAGCAAGACTTCGTTTCATGTAAACGCAGTCACCTTTGAGCTCAAACGAAGCTACATTGTTCACAAAGCTCACATGTTTCTCGCTCTTAACTGAAAAGCATTGAATGTTAGAGGACCTGTGTTTTGTATTAGTTTCAGAAACAGAGTTGAACTTGATATGGTCTGTGTGTGTTGGAAACACAGTTCTTTTGTTCTGAGCACACTCACGTTTCCCTCTGTATTAGATAATATAGAAAGCAAAAGCGTGCTTCTTGCCCTAAAGCAGAACGTGTTTCATGGATGAGAACTGTGCCGTGTGTTTCCCTTCAGAAACGGAGTTAATACCAGAAGTGTGTCCTCCTACAAGCAAGACTTCGTTTCAGGTAAACGCAGTCACTTTTCAGCTCAAACGAAGCTACATTGTTTACGAAGCTCACACGTTTCTCGCTCTTAACTGAAAAGCATTGGATGTTAGAGGACCTGTGGTTTGTATCAGTTTCAGAAACAGAGTTGAACTAGATATGGTCTGTGTGTGTAGGAAACACAGTTCTTTTGTTCTGAGCACACTCACGTTTCCCTCTGGATTATAGATTCTAGAAAGCAAGAGCGTGCTTCTTGCTCTAAAGCAGAATGTGTTTCATGGATGAGGACTGTGCCATGTGTTTCCCTTCAGAAACGGAGTTAAATGCCAGAAGTGTGTCTTCCTACAAGCAAAACTTCGTTTCAGGTAAACACAGTGACTTTTCACGTCAAACGAAGCTACATTGTTCACGAAGCTCACCCGTTTCTCGCTCTTAACTGAAAAGCATTGGAAGTTAGACGACCTGTGGTTTGTATCAGTTTCAGAAACAGAGTTGAACTAGATATGGTCCGTGTGTGTAGGAAACACAGTTCTTTTGTTCTGCGCACACTCACGTTTCCCTCTGTATTAGAGACTCTAGAAAGAAAGAGCATGCTTCTTGCTCTAAATCAGAGTGTGTTTCATGGATGAGAACTGTGCCGTGTGTTTCCCTTCAGAAACGGAGTTAAATGCCAGGCGTGTGTCTTCCTACAAGCAAGACTTCGTTTCAGGTAAACGCAGTCACTTTTTAGCTCAAGCGAAGCTACATTGTTAACGAAGCTCACACGTTTCTCGCTCTTAACTGAAAAGCTTTGGATGTTAGAGGACCTGTGGTTTGTATCAGTTTCAGAAACAGAGTTGAACTAGATATGGTCCGTGTGTGTAGGAAACACAGTTCTTTTGTTCTGAGCACACTCACGTTTCCCTCTGTATTATAGATTCTAGAAAGCAAGAGCGTGCTTCTTGCTCTAAAGCAGAATGTGTTTCATGGATGAGGACTGTGCCGTGTGTTTCCCTTCAGAAACGGAGTTAAATGCCAGAAGTGTGTCTTCTTACAAGCAAAACTTCGTTTCAGGTAAACACAGTGACTTTTCACGTCAAACGAAGCTACATTGTTCATGAAGCTCACCCGTTTCTCGCTCTTAACTGAAAAGCATCGGAAGTTAGACGACCTGTGGTTTGGATCAGTTTCAGAAACAGAGTTGAACTAGATATGGTCCGTGTGTGTAGGAAACACAGCTCTTTTGTTCTGAGCACACTCACGTTTCCCTCTGTATTAGAGACTCTAGAAAGCAAGAGCGTGCTTCTTGCTCTAAAGCAGAATGTGTTCCATGGATGAGGACTGTGCCCTGTGTTTCCCTTCAGAAACGGAGGTAAATGACAGGCTCTGTGTCTTTCTTCAAGCAAGACTTCGTTTCAGGTAAACGCAGTCACCTTTCACCTCAAACGAAGCTACATTGTTCACAAAGCCCACACGTTTCTCGCTATTAACTGAAAAGAATTTTATGTTAGAGGACCTGTGTTTTGTATCAGTATCAGAAACAGAGTTGAACTAGATATGGTCCGTGTGAAGGAAACTCAGTTCTTTTGTTCTGAGCACACTCACGTTTCCCTCTGTATTAGAGACTCTAGAAAGCAAAAGCGTGCTTCTTGCTGTAATGCAGAATGTGTTTCATGGATGAGAACTGTGCCGTGTGTTTCCCTTCAGAAACGGAGTTAAATGCCAGGCGTGTGTCTTCCTACAAGCAAGACTTCGTTTCAGGTAAACGCAGTCACTTTTTAGCTCAAGGGAAGCTACATTTTTAACGAAGCTCACACGTTTCTCGCTCTTAAATGAAAAGCATTGGATGTTAGAGGACCTGTGGTTTGTATCAGTTTCAGAAACAGAGTTGAACTAGATATGGTCTGTGTGTGTAGGAAACACAGTTCTTTTGTTCTGAGCACACTCACGTTTCCCTCTGTATTATAGATTCTAGAAAGCAAGAGCGTGCTTCTTGCTCTAAAGCAGAATGTGTTTCATGGATGAGGACTGTGCCGTGTGTTTCCATTCAGAAACGGAGTTAAATGCCAGAAGTGTGTCTTCCTACAAGCAAAACTTCGTTTCAGGTAAACACAGTGACTTTTCACGTCAAACAAAGCTACATTGTTCACGAAGCTCACCCGTTTCTCGCTCTTAACTGAAAAGCATTGGAATTTAGACGACCTGTGGTTTGTATCAGTTTCAGAAACAGAGTTGAACTAGATATGGTCCGTGTGTATAGGAACCACAGTTCTTTTGTTCTGCACACACTCACGTTTCCCTCTGTATTAGAGACTCTAGAAAGCAAGAGCGTGCTTCTTGCTCTAAAGCAGTATGTCCCATGGATGAGGACTGTGCCGTGTGTTTCCCTTCAGAAACGGAGTTAAATGACAGGCTCTGTGTCTTTCTTCAAGCAAGACTTCGTTTCAGGTAAACGCAGTCACCTTTCACCTCAAACCAAGCTACATTGTTCACAAAGCCCACACATTTCTCGCTGTTAACTGAAAAGAATTGTATGTTAGAGGACCTGTGTTTTGTATCAGTTTCAGAAACAGAGTTGAACTAGATATGGTCCGTGTGTAGGACACACAGATCTTTTGTTCTGAGCACACTCACGTTTCCCTCTGTATTAGAGACTCTAGAAAGCAAGAGCGTGCTTATGCTCTAAAGCAGAGTGTGTTTAATGGATGATAACTGTGCCGTGTGTTTCCCTTCAGAAACAGAGTTAAATGCCAGGCGCATGTCTTCCTACTAGCAAGACTTCGTTTCAAGTACACGCAGTCACTTTTCAGCCCAAACGAAGCTACATTGTTCACAAAGCTCACACGTTTCTCCCTCTTAACTGAAAAGCATTGGATGCTAGAGGACCTGTGGTTTGTATCAGTTTCAGAAACAGAGTTGAACTAGATATGGTCCGTGTGTAGGAAACACAGTTCTTTTGTTCTGAGCACACTCACGTTTCCCTCTGTATTAGAGACTCTAGAAAGCAAGAGCGTGCTTCTTGCTGTAATGCAGAATGTGTTTCATGGATGAGAACTGTGCCGTGTGTTTCCCTTCAGAAACGGAGTTAAATGCCAGGCGTGTGTCTTCCTACAAGCACGACTTCGTTTCAGGTCAATGCAGTCACTTTTCAGCTCAAACGAAGCTACATTGTTCACGAAGCTGACAAGTTTCTCGCTCTTAACTGAAAAGGATTGGATGTTAGAGGACCTGTGGTTTGTATCAGTTTCAGAAACAGAGTTGAACTAGATATGGTCCGTGTGTAGGAAACACAGTTCTTTTGTTCTGAGCACACTCACGTTTCCCTCTGTATTAGAGACTCTAGAAAGCAAGAGCATGCTTCTTGCTCTAAAGCAGATTGTGTTTCATGGATGAGAACTGTGCCGTGTGTTTCCCTTCAGAAACGGAGTTAAATGACAGGCTCTGTGCCTTCCTACAAGCAAGACTTCGTTTCATGTAAACGCAGTCACCTTTGAGCTCAAACGAAGCTACATTGTTCACAAAGCTCACATGTTTCTCGCTCTTAACTGAAAAGCATTGAATGTTAGAGGACCTGTGTTTTGTATTAGTTTCAGAAACAGAGTTGAACTTGATATGGTCTGTGTGTGTTGGAAACACAGTTCTTTTGTTCTGAGCACACTCACGTTTCCCTCTGTATTAGATAATATAGAAAGCAAAAGCGTGCTTCTTGCTCTAAATAGAATGTGTTTCATGGATGAGGACTGTGCAGTGTGTTTCCCTTCAGAAACGGAGTTAAATGCCAGAAGTGTGTCTTCCTACAAGCCAAACTTCGTTTCAGGTAAACACAGTGACTTTTCACGTCAAACGAAGCTACATTGTTCACGAAGCTCACCCGTTTCTCGCTCTTAACTGAAAAGCATTGGAAGTTAGACGACCTGTGGTTTGTATCAGTTTCAGAAACAGAGTTGAACTAGATATGGTCCGTGTGTGTAGGAAACACAGTTCTTTTGTTCTGCACACACTCACGTTTCCCTCTGTATTAGAGACTCTAGAAAGAAAGAGCATGCTTCTTGCTCTAAAGCAGAGTGTGTTTCATGGATGAGAACTGTGCCGTGTCTTTCCCTTCAGAAACGGAGTTAAATGCCAGGCGTGTGTCTTCCTACAAGCAAGACTTCGTTTCAGGTAAACGCAGTCACTTTTTAGCTCAAGCGAAGCTACATTGTTAACGAAGCTCACACGTTTCTCGCTCTTATCTGAAAAGCATTGGATGTTAGAGGACCTGTGGTTTGTATCAGTTTCAGAAACAGAGTTGAACTAGATATGGTCCGTGTGTGTAGGAAACACAGTTCTTTTGTTCTGAGCACACTCACGTTTCCCTCTGTATT